>BJCM01093943.1:0-13592 GCA_018326385.1 Flaveria bidentis | reverse complement strand
CAATGCGGATGAACATAGAAAGTCAATGCGGATGAACATAGAAAGTCAATGCGGATGGGCATTAATTGCCAAGGAAAGTCAATGCGGATGAACATAGAAAGTCAATGCGGATGAACATAGAAAGTCAATGCGGATGAACAGTCAATGCGGATGGACATTTTCCACTAAGTAGGAGAAATGCGGATGAGTAGTGGGAAATGCGGATGAAGTAAAAGAAATGCGGATGAAGGAAAGGGAATGCGGATGTACTATAGCAAATGCGGATGAACTGTAACAAATGCGGATGAACAAAAAGACAAATGCGGATGAACACTTAGAATGTTTTCTGACTTTCTGGGGAAAAAGATGAATGTAGGCTTTGACTTGGGACATTCCCGGGGGTTCATGTAAGCTGACTTTTGAGGTCATAGATATCATGTTGGGCATGTTATGATGTATGTTTGATGCTTATGCATGATGCTTATGCATGATGGTATGTATGATGTATGTTATGTTGCATGATGCCTTGTATGATGATGTTGACTGTGCATGTTGATGTTCCTTATTATGATGTATGTTTATCTTTCCCGTGGCTTTACGTGTTATAGTTGTGAAAGAAATTATAAAGTATTATGTAACGTAAAGTGAAAGGTAATGAAAGAGGAACATAATGATAGAGTGCATGCATTAATGAAAGAGAAAGTGTAGAAAGGCTTGCAAGCAAAATGTACGGAGGTGCACGGCTCTAAACTGTCGTAAGCTCAACTGTGTGTGGTTTAGCTAACCCTTAAGGATACACGCAGGGGTCCAGTCAATGACTGACCAGTGATGTAGTACATAGTTTATAGTGATTACTCACCCCGGTGCTGGTGCCAAGCTATGTGCGTTATGGAAGTCATTTGTAATCTTCGGCCCAGCATCCGCTTTGTGCATACGCTTGGGGTGTAGTATACAGTTGGGATCTTCGTCACTTGCCCGGTGCTGGTGCCACGCTATGTGCGTTATAGAAGTCATTTATGATCTTCGGCCTAGTACTCGCTGTGTGCATACGTTTGGGGTATAGCTGATGAAACTGATCCGGAAAGAGATAAAGAGATACAGAGACGATGAAAGAAAGTGTTAAATAGTAAAGAGGATAATAATGATTTTATCTATGTGTACGTACGATGTGTGATCATGTACGACAGTATAGTATGATTTAAATGAACGTAAAGTATGTTTTATTATAAAACTAGAACTCACTCAGCAACGCTGACTTTTTATGCATTTTCCAGTTGGTAGGTGAGCATTGCTGAGGATGGCGCGGGGCAGCTACTTGGCACTTTGGATGGTATTCTTTTGTAAATGTTTTTTTGCATTGTAATGCGAACAAATGAAAATGTGTCATGGATGTTTGTATTAATTTGCAAGAGTGTTCTTAATGAAATGAAAAGTTGTTTTGACGTTCCGCTACGATGTTTTATGAAATATGAATGAAATTATATGTTTTATGAGCAATGATTGGCCAGCTGTAAGCGTCCCGGGGACGGGGCCTTACATCATGTATAATGACTCTAACTTGGACCAAATTCTAGCAGCAATGGTTTCTTTCAAAACTTCTCTCAAGACTCGATCACCAAGGCTCAGAATGATGGGGCTATGAGCCTTCTCCATGATGGAGCTATGACTATAACTTGGACCAAATTCTAGTAGCAATGGTTTCTTTCGAAACTTCTCTCAAGACTCGATCACCAAGGCTCAGAATGATGGAGCTATGAGCCTTCTCCATGATTTCCTTCTTCTCCTTAGCTGTGAGGTTTCCCGGTAGACGTTCCTCGCCATTTAGTGCGTCTACCACACCATTGTGTACGAGCAGTGCTCTTATCTTCACCCTTCACGGACTAAAATTGTTCTTCCCATCGAATTTCTCCAACTCGAATTTTGTGGACACCATCTTGTTCTTCAATTCTTTGATCATTCACCGATTCGAGCCCTAGAACCAGGCTCTGATACCATTTATTGTAGAATTACTATTAATGAACAATCAATGAACTCGATTTCTTATTCCACATCAACGATTACAAACGCATAAAGATGAAAAACTGGATTACAAGAGAAAAATCTTGATGTTAACTATCTAATCCCCTTTAATACTCGAAAGCTAACAGAACATTAACTACCAAACTAATAACCCCCTTAACTATAGGAGAATGACAAACAGACCCCATACTACAAACAAAAACTATATTTGACATTATTTCTTCACAATATGTAATTAGATTAATAAGTTAACATCTACATCAACAACAAACTTCAAATGACTACTAACATAATTGAATATTTATTGCTTTCAAAGAAAAAAAATAAGATATGGCAAATAAATACCTGCATTTTTGATGAACATTTAACCACATAATTAATTGGAGGAACTTTATCCCGATAATGGAAAGTCATCTCGCAAATTGCTGAAAGCTTTACAAAACACATCAAGTAGCATTGTTAGGACTTTGAATAAGAATGCAACATAATATTATACTCAAATATAAACCAATATGTTTGAATTACATATGTGGGAACTGATGATTACCAAACTCAAGGTTGGATAAAGTAGATCAACCAATCATGTGTTTCATGCCCATACAAAGCATGTTAAAGTATATTTTCACTTTGTTCATGAAAAAGTAGCTAAATGTCAACTCAAGGTTCAATTCATATCCATAAGTGATCAAATGGCAGTTGTATTCACTAAACCTTTACCCTCTTAGAGATTTCTAGCTTTAAGATCTAAGTTGTAGGTCGTACCCCGCCCTCAACTTGCTGGGGAATATTAGTCTAAGTAATTACTATTGACTATATTATAGAGACTTAAATGAACTTCTTTGTCATTATATTGCATTGTATATGCATTCTAAATTAATAAAGTTAACCGATCGGTTTCTCTAAATTGTGACCTATTGATGATGATGAAACAATGATATACATCAAATTAAAAGTACATTACAAAATAAAGAAACATGCCCAATAAGATGGCAGCCCAAGAAATATTGAATAATAAACCAAGATAGGAACAACAGGCTGCAGTTTACATCAGATACATGATTACCGGAAACAAGGATGAATGGCAGTTTACAAATTAAACACCACGAATTTAATTTATAATGCGAACATATACCTTAAGGCTTAAACCTATCATAAAGTGCTAAAATGAAAATCACACATAAAAAGATTTAGCATGTGTACCTCATCAAAGATCCACTTGCAAACACCGGACTGTTGCAAGAGTGAAATGTATCTGAATAGGAGTCCAATGACATGTTCAGCATTTTCTGGTGTTTTCAAGTTAAAGAAGAAAACAGTCCCACCATGCGTTTCATGAACATATATGCAATTTATGTTAGGATCCAATAAACATGCAATATATCATAACCAATGTCTCAATAGATAATTTAGATAAGTAAGATAAGTGAAAGAACAAACATCTACACACACAAGGGACTAGAAACACTGACCATGACCAGCATCACTTAAACCAATAACCACTTCAAAGAAAGAGAAATCCACATTCCAGTCAGATTCACCAGCAAATAAATTATTAGCCCAACCTGCAGCCAATTTCATGTCACTACGCACCCAGGAACATGATGATGATGATGATGATGATGACGATGATGATGACGATGATGATATCTATGCAGATACATGTTGAAATGTAAATGGACTGATAGACTACCAATTAAGGCTTCAGTAAGTTCCAATTATGCATAGAAGATTTGTTTTAAAATAAAAATGATTTGTTTATAACTGCATTGCACAAGTATAATGATAGAATGGTTGCACACAAATGTATATATAGAGACACACACAAGATGAAGGAAGATGTTAGATGCTTTTAAAATGGTGAAAACTCACCCAACTTTTTCAAGATATAGAAGAGGGATCCTTCTCCTTCGTGACCGATCAAGCGACCAAGATACCTGCTTGGTCCTTCCATGTAATGATGAATGCCAGGTGTAATTGGCCATGTAACTATCAGCTTGTGGCCACGTTTTATAGGGACAGTTTTAACAATAACCTAAGAAAAAAAAGCAACAAAAGAAGAACAAATGTTCAAAAGAGCAAGAATACTATATTGTTATGCAGTAATATAATAACTTATCTGACACACTTAGAAAAGCGGAAGAAGGAAGATTTTCATGCAAGTAGATTAAAAAGCCAAAAAATAAACGCCGTTTCTGTAAATACCTGAAGATGTTCAGAACAGGGTTGACCAGGGAAACAAAGCTGCTTACGGTTAATATTTCTTACTTCTTGGAATTTGCTAAGTACACTGCTCTCCGTTTTATCCAGGCTTTCTGAAGATATTAAATTTATAAAAATGAGTTAATGGCAAAAGCTCATGAATTACTTCAATAAGACTATTAATATTGACACATGCATACCTTTTGCATACACAACCAGATTCATGATGTTAGCTGAGTAATATTCATCGTAGAACTTGAGGAGTTCATCCCGAGTATCTACCCCTCTTTCCTTTGGCCTTACCTCAAGCGTATACCGGTTCCCTATTCATGACATGATATGCAAAATTATTGTTATGGTGGTGTAAGTTATGGAAAAGCATAGGTATTTAATGGAAAAGTTTTGAGGAAAACATGAAAATCGGAAAACATGTTCAAATCAGATGTTTTCATGAGAATTTTTCTAGTAACAAAAAACTAAATTTTCTACTCTATAGCTATAACTAAGTAAACATAGATTTAAATACCAATAAAATGACAGGAAAGCTCAATTCCACACGCGTACCAAACACAGAGAAAGCAGTATTCAAGGATTGTGATTGTGGTGAACCTTTCTTTATACAATGTAGCTTACCATGGCACGTGATATACAATTATAATATTTTTTTTACAGATTTACGCAAGAAGAGGGTTGAAATGCTAACCTGTACTGAACTTGTGGTATGGGTGATCTTCTGAACTGAAATGTTTTTGCAGCTGCAAAATATGGTAGCCACAGAAGCTAGATCTTTACATTTCTCTTCATGTAGAACTGTAGAACTTATGATATATGATGTGTGGAAACAACATTACCTGGTTCATTCTCCGCACATCAGAGAGTAAATTCTTCTGATTCTCTGTATAAAACAAGTGGACGGAGGGAGTGAATAAAACTATCAACTAAAATATACAGTAATCAAACACCCAACCCGTTCAATTGATGCTAACCAGAGTCAACAGCTTTTATTTCCCTAGAAGTTGCATCAGCTGACATCAGTGGTTTGATAAAGAACTGTGCGAATCTAAACAAGAAATTAAGAAAAGACATTTTAAACTAACACAGGCCACCAGATTACTAAATTTCGATCATGACAAAACTGGAATTGTTACAAAGTAATCAAAAAATTGCCAAAAAAAAGAATAACATGTACCTATCCAAAGCCTCTTCAAAACAGTCAGCATTAACATCAAAGTAATAGTTGGTGTGCTCAGAGGATGTGTAGGCATTGGTACTACCCCCATGCTAACGAAAATCAAAAGAGCAGTTACAAGTATGAGATAATATATACATGGCATGTAGTTTTAAAATGATCAAGAAACATATGAACATGTGTGTGAAGAAAATGTTAGCATGGAACATGCCTTTTGCAAAAGGAAAAAAGATTCAAAGTACCTCTGATATGTATGTAGAATAACTATCCTCCAAAGGATACTTCTCACTTGCATAGAACAACATGTGTTCTGCAAATTAATAGTAAAAGAATTAAAAGTTAGCCTCAAATTATCTTTAAATGCCCCGGGACTCATTACTCTTTATTTATCCCCTGAACTATAAACTGACCATATAGATGATTCTGCATAAACTATAGATAACAAGTACCAATACCTATATGGATAAAACTGAAGAAATCCCATGCTTACAATTCAATGTTAATTTATATACTTAGTAAACAACTTTAAGAATTTTAGTTTTGAAGTTGCATATCGATCAATTTGACCTAAAGATACAACAGTTTGATATGAATTCCATTTTCAATTGCATACAAATATCATCTGCAACAATAGTAAAAACTGACAGAAACAACAGTTAAATAGAATGGAAAGAAGAAGAAAAATCGCACCAAGGAAATGAGCAAGGCCCTCGAGACCTTCAGGATTGCTAAATGAACCAACACCAACATTCATGGAGGCTGCACACTGACAAACACGTTGGCTCAAATTAATAATAAACACACGAAAGAACAATGATATTTTGTGAGATACTCCCCATCACTTTTTTCTTTATTATATTGATCAAACACAAACTACAAAGCCATACACCTTTGTTTATACTAAAGTTATACTATTCCTAATCTAGCACAAACGCTATTAATAATCAAATAAATAACCAAACTCAATCCTAGTCTAATACAAACTCAACTAAACAATTCATAAAACTAACAGTAATTATCTGTTTAATTAATTAAGATTAAATCATCCATTCTCCCCTTAATCTTGATTTGTACATCCAACATCTTTAATTCCAAGTAGTATCCATCTTTGGTCTACTGACCCGGTAACAAACCTTGTTGGTAAATTTAGTGTTATCAACGCGTGTTTTAGTATATTGGATTAACTTGTTGATCGAGGAAATAACGTTAGAGATTAAACAGGTTAGGTGTCGCGGGGTTGCGGATTCGATTTAATCCAAGCCATTTAATCTCTAACTTTATTTCCTCGATCAACAAGTTAATCCAGTATACTAAAACATGCATTGATAACACAAAAATTACCATCATCCGATACTTTTATTTATACTAGAGTTACACTAATAAATAATCAAATAAATAACGAAACTGAATACTAGTCTAACACAAACTCAACTAAAAAATTAACAAAACTAAGAACAATTAAATTACCTTTCGTATTTAATCAAGACCAAATCCTTCAAAACATACAAAAAACACACAACAAATTCACGATCTCGTTAACATGAACTGTTCATCAGAACAAGTAAACGCATGATCAACACGACAACAGAAAGCCCTAAACCTGAGAAATCGGAGTGATTGAATGGAAGAAGATAGAGGTTAATACAATAATACCTTATCTGTATCGGGATCACTGATGAGAAGAACTTGAAGAGAGTTAGGAAGAACTATTCGCTTGTAGCTTCTGGTGTCGTTTCGAGGCTTCATTATCTCCTCCGCCGTGTCTTTTCCGACCGCCATGGTGGTTCAGTGGTGGTTTTGCGGTGGTGTGATGCAATGGGTTGACAGTTGACTATCTACCGAACATATATGTATGGATATTCTTCACACATACAAAATAGGTGTATGTGTATGTGTGTTTTTTTTAATAAAAATCTCAACTACCTCTTCGAATTTTCAAAAAGTCTATATGCATATAGACAACGACTATGTGTTTAGGCCAAATTGTTAAATGAAAAGGATTAAATATCGGGATTTGAACCCATTTAATAAACAAACTTCTATTACAACATGCTATATGCCAACTGCCAAGGCAAAGACTTAGTCAACCATCTAGCCACTCATTTAATTTAATTTTAAATATATTTAACTAACTTTAATAAAAGCTATGTATTATATTAGTTGAATAAATTAAATATTATATAAATTAAAAAAATATTAATTATAAACTATAAAATAAGACATGATATGATGAAATTATGTATTAGTAATAACCATAAGTAATAAAACAATAATATAAATTTTTCCATTTTTTCCAAAGATAAATTAAATATTTTGTTTTAAAATAACGTTTTAAAATTTTTTCATTTTTAATTTTTTTACTATAACTTCTTATTTTAATTATTTTTTATAAAAATTTACTTTAAGAAATCAATTTAAAATATTACATAAAATTTTTTATTTTTTATAAGAAATATCTTTATTGAAATAATTAAAAAAAGTTCTCTTTGTTAATTTATTAAAAAACAAATTATAATATAAAAATAAATAAAAGTAATTACTATGGTTATTTAATAGGAGAAACAAGTAGTAAAAGTTTGATTAGAATGAATGTGATGCTAATCCGTGTCACCCCATTTAACATTTTATTAGAGTATGAAGATGAAGATGGTAAATGTTTGTTAAAGGATACTTTCTATCATATAAATGTTAACTCATCGTCACTTTTTTAAGAAAAAAGACGAGTAATTGTTAGTGTTCTTTGCTAGTTATGCATATTTTTCATTTAAGTGAAATATTATCTGTTAGGGACCGTGTACTTGACGGAGTACTAACTAATTTACGTGTATACCAACTCAAATAGTGCGGAATCCTATTTGATTGGCGATCCAATCAGTGAGAACATTAACCCAATCGATATAAAAATAAACTAAACGTTAAGAACGAATAGGAATCGATCAAGAACGATCTATGAACTTGGACTGGCTTTCTTGGACGTTATGGACGGCTAGGGTACGAGTAGGAGTCGAATTCTTCAAAAAGTTTTTTCTTCACGAATTAAGTGGTATTTATAGGTTAGGGTCACTCATTCGTGCGACTGAGTCATGCGGTTGATCCATTCGCACGACTGAGTGTTCAGTTGTGCGACTGAGTCAATCTTATGTCACAATTGTGCAACTGATCCAGTAACCTGGTTCGGTCATGCGACTGGGTCATTAGCATGAAGTTATTCATGCGTATGGTCTATTAGCATGGGCCATTCGCATGAGAACTTCATATGACTAAGTTTGAGTATGTTTCTCAATCATTCTTTGACTATGATCTATTCAAACAACCACAAACCTCTATAGTTGGTTCAATATGTGTTAATAAATGATAAACATTAAAACATACACTGAAACATTAAACATTAAGATCAATAACCACATAATACGTTTCATTAACTCATATATTTCATTTACATTAAGGACATAACAGACATATTACATTACGATTGTAAACTAGGTACATATGGATCTACATTATCACTTTATATTTAGACAGTTTTAATAAAAAGAGTCATTACACAATTAATCACTATGGTATACTCATATTGCAGGACTGATTTCAAAATTTAAGAAATTACATTATTGGTCTTTACTATTTACTAGACCATAACATGATTGGTCCTTGGAGTGATGGCCGTTAGTTTTTAGAATTAACTTTTTTTCAAATGATCGTTTTACCCTTGTTGATATTTTATTATTATTACACCATTATCACCATAGTGTTGGATCATCGTTGTAACCACCATCGTTTGACCCCATCATGACCACCGCTGTCTCCGCACCCCACCAACACAACCAACACTACCAAGCTGATCACAAACCACCATCACCGTAGTAGACCACCACAGTCACTATTGTTTATGTTCCAGATCTACATAGCAAACCACCATTATTACAATTGTTTTTCTTTTGGATCTTTATGTGAATATCACAAATCAAACAAGAAACCCCAATCAATTAAACCCTCTAGCAAAAATCTTAATCGATTAGATATGGATGAAGCCCTAGATCCGATGGTGCCACAACAACACGTTCATCTTCTGGTGTTGGTGTGCTGGCGGTGGGGGCGATGGTTCTTTATTTGTGGAGTAAAGTTGGATTATATTACAAAAAAAGTATACTCTTCCATAGATTAGAAAACTCAAATTTAATAAGTAGTGATTCTTTAATGAATTCATACATTATAATTTTACTCCCAAATTTTCACCATTTGTTCGCTACTTGACTTGATCCCTAAAGCGCCTAGGTCATGTAGCACACCTTAATATCATTGGACCTAAATATCATTTAACGAAAGTTCTTTTAGTATTTATACATAGTTTAATATTTAATATTACCAAAAGAATATGGAGATAAAGATGGAAATATAAATATGAATGGTCTTGTTAGCATATTTGACATATTGGTTAAATGTTTTCGATTAAATGAGTTTACTACTTGAGGCCATTTCAGTTAACCATTTGGGTGTCTCACTTGGATGGTATATAGGTTGATTATCACATCTATGTTTATCTGTTGTGTGATTTATGTGAATAATGTTTATACATGTTTAAAAATAGATGAGTTAAATTATTGGTGTATAAAGGGTTGTATGTGGTCTGGTGGGATGAAGGCATTTGCTTGGGTAACAGATTTTGGACGAAAAAGACTTTTGTGATCAGATAAGTATAAGATCACAAAGATGGATAAGATCAAGATCTTTAATGGGACATGTTGTTAAGTGAAATAAAAGCAAGTCGTCTAGTGTATGGTACAATTAATCTAAGTCATCTGGTGTATGGTGCTTTTAAATGATAATCACCAAGGGTATGAAGAAAATAAATGCAAGTCACAAAGGGTATGGTGTAGTGAACATTAGTCACTATGGTGTTTAAACAATAATCACCGAGGGGAATGAGGCAAATAAACATCACTCAGCTAAGGTATGGTGTAGTGAAACATTAGTCACCGAAGGCATGGTGTATATAGAAAAGTTATTTATTGTGGTATCATAATTAATTTAAATCAATGTTAAAATGTTTTTATCAAATGTCATGTTGTGGATAGGAGAGATGTTGAAATCATAAAGAACATCATGCCTCTAATATCATCAACGTGTTTTGGGCGTATCAGCTGTGAATGAAAAGAGAATTCCACATTTAAGTATACTCAGGTGATAGTAATCCAGGGATGGGTGACCTCCCTAGTTAATTTTCACCTGTGCAACCAAAATCAAAATTCATGAGCTTCTCGTGCGCAAAACAGATAATAATGGTTGTACGAGAGGCAAGGTATTACAAATGGTATTGGAGCGGATCGATGTGCTAGCAAGGACATTGCGCTCTGTATAAGAGTGGAGATGTGAGTCCACATCAGTTGAGTGGGAGAACGAAACTTTCCTTATAAGGGGGTGGAAACCTCCTATACTAATACGTGTTTTGTCTGGACGAGCAACTGTCAGGTGAAAACAAAACCGTGAGTTCCTGGATGGGCAACCCATCAAGAGCAAAGCAGACAATATCTTGATATAGTTTACGTGGGTCTCATATTGGTTGAGGGGGAGAACAAAATCTTTTCTTTATAAAGGAGTGGAAACCTCCTTTACCAAGACACATTTTTTTCTAGGCTAGTGACTCGTCGGGTAAAAACAAAACGATGAGTTCCTCGATGAGCAACCCATTAGGAGTAAAACATACAATATCTTGATATAGTCTATGCAGATTGTTACAATTATGTACCATCAATGAACCAATATCTTCTTTGTTTAAGGTTATTTAATACATTTGTACAATTATGTGAAGCCATGATATATTATTTACATTTTATATCACCATAGACCGGGCGTAATGGTGCCCTTAGGGTGCGTCAAATTTGCTGAGTTGGACACAAATAGGTTGCTAAAGCCACTAGATCCTAATTAAAAACAGCTTCAAACTTATGGTTAGTCAAGCATTTAATGGACGTTAATAGGAGTGAGTGAATTAGTTTTCTCTCACTTAATTTTAACAATCTTTAACTAAAAGGGATTTTAAAACTACTACAGTTGCTTTAAAAGAGCTTTAATAAATTCATATATGCCTGACCACTACACATAGTGTTATAAAAAGGAAAAATGCATCTTTAAGCCCCAGATGCTAGTAAACCCATTGAATTTCAGCTTCGATATAAAGTGCAACAATGTTGAACAAAAAACCCAAAATCTTACTTGTGACATATTTATTTCTTATATTACCACCCCCTTCATGCCATTGTTATCGACATTGTATCAAACTCAAGAGGTTTCCATGTTTACTGAGGAAATGAAGAGATTGTATATGGTTGACCTATTGATTCAGAAGGAAGAAAGGAGGAGGTGATAGCAAAAGGGAGTTGCAATTTGTGCTTCAAAGGTTGTAACGCATTAAACAACAAAATCAGATAAAGACAACACACATGAACAATATTTGATTATTGTTACTTTTATAGTTATATATAACTAGACATTAAACCCACACCATCTAGTGTGTTTGCAGACTTCATTACATGTGTTTTGATGGTGACATTTAACATGGTTAAGTACATAAAAGAAACGTGTGAAGTTGTGGTGACTCGATTATAGAAATTGAAATATAGTTAGAAAACAATTACACAATGGAATTGATTTTCTTCGGTCGATACCAGTTTCATTCTTTATGGTACCACCATGTTATCGTTTGATATAACCTACGATACTAGAAAATATCATATTTTAAAAACAAATCAAACAAACAAATTTACACGTGAACATCAAGAAGAAAAATCAAACACGACCACGAATTAGCTTTCTTAGGTTAACAAACAAAAGTTATAAAAGAAAAATCGATTACTATAAAAATTAATGAGGCAAAAGAGTATATACTATACATAGTACAAGGGGGATTAATGTTGACTTATTCTACTATGTAGGAATCATTATGACTAATAAAAACATTTGTTAATATGTGCTCTGTTGATTATATCTTGAAACATGGATGAAAACATGAAACCATAATCATGTTTATTCAAACTCAAATATAAACTAAACATCAAAACAATTAAAACTTACTTGTGGGAATAGAGATCTTTGATGAAGATGATGAAGTCATGATCCTGAGATTCGTTCCTGTTATTGAAACACACCAAAATTTTTCTTTATATATACTTTCATCAATTATATCAAAGTTTAGGTCCCAGTTTACATCAAAATTTGTCACTCGAAGTGACATGTCATTTTATACTAAATATATAACTATTACAAGAAACATAAACGTTTTACAAACTTTTAATACAATATTTATTATATTTTAAATATTAAACGAGAGTAGGGTTCCTTTGTCAGTCCAGTCTCGTCCGTGAAGCTTTAACCATTTATTGGTGCTTTTCCTGAAATCATTTAAAAATATTTTTATTAGCTTTTGCTAAGTAAGTACACCTCTTTATTTTCAAAAACATATTTTCTTTCATTTGAATTTAACATCCAAACTCTTTATTTATTTAATCCTCTTTAAATCTTTGGAATTCAACGCCTAAATTCCTTATGAGTTTATTTTTCATCCTTGAGGATTAATATCTCATCTTGTATATATGTGGAGTTCAACACTCAAACCCCTTGGGATTTCAACATCCGAAATCCTTATATATATATTTAACTCCCCTTTTTATATATGTGGAGTTCAACACCCGAACCCCTTGGGATTTCAACACCCGAAATCCTTACATATATTTAACTCTTCTTTTCTATATATTTGGAGTTCAACACCCAAACCACTTGGGATTTCAACACCCGAAATCCTTACATATATTAACTCTTCTTTAAACTACCAATACTCATACTCAAACCCGTAACATATAAATATTTTCTCCATAATCATGTTTATCAAAATAAATAAATTCAAATCACATGTAATTGAACATGTTTCATCTCCACATAATTCATACAAACTCATAATATAACCATAATATATTATGTAGTTAAACATATAACATAAATTAGTTACGAGTCGGTGTACTTACCTCTTAGAAACCCTTAATATTATACGAGACCTGAGTTCGTCACTAGTCGATCACCCCTCCTATTAACGCCACCAACTCACAAAAATAATCACCTTAACCAACTCGTCGACTTTGTTAAGTTTTTCTTTCACTCCTCCCAACTAAACATAATATGCATGTATTGCCGACTCTTATTTCTTCAACTAGAAGAT
>BJCM01093924.1:0-12567 GCA_018326385.1 Flaveria bidentis | reverse complement strand
CGCCCCCCGTCGCCGTCACGCCACTGCGCCAGCTCGCCACCGCCAGCCCTCCTCTTCGGCCGCCTCCCTCCCCTTCGCCCCCTCCTCTTCGGCCGCCTCCGCCTCACATCTTCGCTTTCTGTATGATGAGCAAGAATATGAAGAATATTGATGAAAACAACTAAAGGAATGTGGCTCTCTTGTTCTGCCATGCGAGCAGCAAGTTCTTCGCGAACAAAGCTTTGTATTGTTGTAGCTGAAGCTTAAATCCCTTCTGCAATTCCATTACCACTATCGTTGTGTGTGTGTGTTACTGTGTGTATACGAATGTATGTTTCTACGTAATAGTTATATGCATATATGTGTGTGTATCTACAGTGTGTGTTGCGTTTTAGAGAGGAAAAGTTTTTGAGAGGGGAAATGCTACGAAGTGCAGTAGATGAAGGCCATTGGTGTATATAGACTGCAGACGTTAAAAACAAACAATCTTTTTCTTGCAGACTGCAGACGTTTGGTCTACCTCTTCTGCTGCAGATGTCTGCAGATGTGGTCCGCATACTGCAGACGTTTTCCTACAAAAAAAAAACAAACAACACCTTAGTAAAGGTAGGTGGTCTTCCTAAAAGAAGCTACGAAATCTAAACTTCAACTTTTTCTATTTTGAGATTATTTATTATATTATCTTTCAGATTGAAAAAATTATAGATTTTAGTTCTGAAACTGAGAAACCTAATAAACCTTTCACAAACTTACTATGCATCCATACATTAAATTTGTTAGTGAGCATAGTGGCAAAGATTTCCTTATTCATAGTCAAATTAAGGTTTCAACGTAATAAATTTAAATGTTTTACAAGTCACACACATTTACAAATTTAATATGTTAACAAAAACACTCACCTAAAACATTATTTGACGGGTGACAAATAGTTCACATAGAACATTGTTTATATTACAAACTAGCTTTAGTAAACCCGTGTATTACACGGGTTGAATAAATAAAATATTAATAAATTTATTAATTATAAAATAATATTTTAAGATAAGATATGATTGAAATTGTGTATCAAAAATGACTATAAATAATAAAACACTGATATCAACTTTTTAAAAAAATTTAAAAGATAAACATTTTATTCTAAAACAAACCGTATAAAAATGTTATTTTTATAAAAATATGTTATAAAAATAATAAAATAGTGATATCAAATTTTTAATTTTTTTAAAAATATCATATATTTTAAGATATGATATTATTTTTTTTAAATTGACTTATTAAAAGTATAAATTTATTTAGAAATAACCTTAATAAATAAATTTCTTTCTTAATTTATTATATATTAAAATGTATTAAAATAATTTTATTAGTAATTAAGGTAATTATTTAATAGGAGAGAAAGATGTGAAATAGTTGATGAAAATAATTATGGTGCTGACACGTGACATCTTCATTTACCTTTTTAATAGAGTAGTAAGATTCATATTAACTAAGTGTAGTAGATACAAAACAACAAATCAAAATATACCTAGTACGTGATGATATATTTTTCGTGATGACCAATTAATCAACACAATTATTATTTATATTTATTTTGTTCTAAAAATTATTTATATGAAATAATAATATTTATTCATGATTACCCTTCAGAAAAATAACGCCAGTTCAAATCTTTTTACTAAAAAGTCTATGTGGTGTTTAAAAAAAATAAAATTAAATTAAAACTTTGCTTTACTTAAACGAAACTGAATAAACTTCAGCTGCTTTTATTCGTTCAACTAAATAATAAATACACTAAAACAAACCAAATTACATATTCTTCTAATTTTTTTGAAACTATTAAAGAAAGTCAAAAGTCAAACTCGTTCGTCAACATTCTCAATAGTGCAATTAAACACCTCTCAACTACCTGAGGATCCCTTGGTCATTTCATCTTGACACCCGCCAAAAACTCAGTGGCAATTTCGACATTTCCATTTAGCTTGTTTTTTTTAAACGGTCAACGAATAATTTTTAAGCCCGGACACCCGGGTAAACCCATTGACGAAAGGTCACCCACGCCCGCAAACACAGACAGCGCTGGTGACCAGACTCGTCCACCATTCCAAGAGAAACCCGCCACCTAAAGATCCACTGTGGTAAAACTCTTGGCTCACTAGGAGCATATTGTACCTAATGAGACTCCAACCCATGACCTCTACTTTAGAAAGACATAAGTTGCTTCATCCTAAACCACTTGATCTAGGACTCATTGGCTTCCATTTAGCTTGGTACATTCAAATTCATGACCTTCTTGATCTCACCATTCATTCGTGTACAGAATTACAGGCAGAGAGAATGCATCCACCACCAGTCAACCGTTAGTCGCGGTGCAAGACATCGAGGTTCTGCCACACATCGTTCTTCCGTCGTTCTATGTAGAAGCAGTGACACAATAAAATTATGTTGAGTCTTAATTGTACTTAAAAACACTTTAATGTAATATAGTTGTGCATCTTAATATTTACAACTTTTAAATTGTGTCACAAACTTTAGACATCTTATACTATAAACATTTATTTACATTAAGTGCATTGTAGTTTACAGACAGTTTATCTGTTTGTAAGTTACAGTTTACTCAATATAAATGAGTGTTCACAACACAAGTGGTGTATGTAACCTTGTTAACTATAAGTCCAGTGGCCACCTAAAAAGATCATCATCTTTCCTAATTCATTGATTCCAAACTAAACTCCAGTTAAATGTCATTCATTTGTCTAAAATTTACCTTCACATGGCTTCTTTTAATATACTTATGTCACTTCCTTCAATGGGTACATTGCTACATGGGAACAAACGATAGAATTGACATATTCCCATGTCTATTGTTTAAATACACTACATAAGGATAATTCCGAAATGCATCAGAAAGTTAATTGAACATTGACATCGACCACATATAAAACAAATATTACGAGACAGAGAATAAAATTGTAAAATACTAATTACAATATAAAGGGATATTTTATAGATACAACATATTTATTTTATCATCTTTATCTTTTTTTATACATATATATAGATCCATGAAGAAATATAAAAACAATAAGATGTGTAAATAACAAAAAAAATTATTTGTATAGCACAACCCTTGTATTATAAGACAACCCCAATATAAATCATTTCAGAATGGTCATAATACTTCCACTTGATCTGTATTTTTGGTACAATGTTATTATTATTATTATTACTACTCTCGAAGATGGAATAAAACCCTTAACAGTGGTCCTCTTGTAAGTTTTTATTTTGGGTGCATTATTGTATGATTGACATATGTATGTGTTTCTCATATATTGTGTAGTAGTACATATAGCCATATAGGTGGTGGTTGGAGATGTAGTAAAGTAGATGTCTGTTTTTAATACCTATGGTTAAAAATAATGTAGACCCATCGTCATGACACTTTGCAGTATCCACGTGGTCGTCCCTTTGACAGAAAGTCAGACTTACCCTACAAGGAGAGTTTTATGTTGACCTTTATGTTGACTTTACAGTTTTAGTAGCCCAATTTGTTCTCCAAACTTTGTAAAAACAAATATACTTTGTTTATATAATTTATTGTCTAAACAGTCGTGACATGTTCATGGATGCCAAAAGATAAACCAGCAACTATAATATCGAAAGAACGTCTTAAAACCCAATTAATCTTTCATGATGGTCCGTCTGGTGCAACAGTCCTATCTGGCTTCGACCCAATCATGCTAGCCATTGCACTTGGACTCAAACCATTTCGTGTTACTTACAATGTAAGCAAATTTATCAAGATTACTGTCTCTGATCCATGCGATTGAACAGAAAGTGAGTGTGTCCAATTAAATTTAACCAGTAAAGTAAATTGTTGTTCATATTTTATATTATTTTAGTTGTGATAATATTTCTTTTGATTATATGGTTCTTTTATCCTACATCTTTGGTAAACTAGCTAATAAAGATTTGACAGTTCTGTTTTTTTGTTTTATTTTGCCATTTTTGTTTATGTTATGTAACTAGTTAAAAACTAAAGTATTACTTGAGTTAAATTAAATACTTATAAATGAATATTCAAAATCGTATTATGTTTAAGTATAAAGTAAACAACAAACTATTAATACTGAAAATAAAATAAGCGGGAAAAAAATATATTGAGAGCTACAAGTGACAACATGAGTCATTTACTTGTTACAATATAGATATAGATTGATGAAGCCTTTAGTTTTATCGTCTCTGTGATGTATTGAAATTGTCAGTTTCAAAGAATAAACACCTTTGATTAATGAGGGTGATGTTTGATTAGTAAGATAATTTCTCTTTGTTTGCATTTTGTGCGGCATTTTCATAATTGATGTGGTTGTCATATCATTTATCGGTATTTTGATAACTGATGTGGTCGTCAAATCAATTATCTTATGATAGGGTTCACTGGTTAGATTTGTTGGACCGGTTTAAAAAATTGAATTATAACAAAAATGGGTTATATTATGCAAAATGATTCATGTGGTTTCGGCAAAATAACATTTATAGATACTATACACAATGTAAGTAGTTTAAGTACTAGCTTTTAGTTATGTAACAAGCTTGATTACAATCACGCCCTCAATGTGTCAACCATATTCATAAAAAATTATTAATAATAATAATAGTTAATAACTGATTAACACTTTACAATTAATTATAAGAGTTTGATTACATTTCTTGTACAATTTTTGAAAATTAGAAGAAAAAAAAGAGAATTTATTTCTTGTTATATAAAGTTTTTTCTTTTATAATTGCATTGTCCATCTCCATCCTCGATTGCAAGTTCACTTGGCTCATAGAGGGTCATTCGACGCAATATGTTGCATTTGTAGGACATTTTGCTTGCTTTGTTTGTGGCAAATGAATTCATATTTATTGGTCTGGTAAAATATAAGGGTATGAGACAACTCGAAACTATGTAATTTGATTCGCTCTCAATAACTATGAGATGCTCAACTTAGGTTGATCCTATTATCGACGGATGCTCTTCTTTCACTCGTAATATCTAAAAGTAACATACTTCGTATACCGAAATGTTTGTCGGATCATGATTGATCTCTGAGAATGGATAAGATCATGATTTTATAGATTGACACATGTCTTTTTTTAATTATCTATTATTTAATAACAAAGCGAGAATTTGTTACGTTTTTAAAAAGATATGTCAAAGTTCTTTAAAATGATTAAGTTGAATAGTAATTTTAAAACGTTGAATAGAAAAATAAAATCTTAATTATGTGTTTGAGAGACAACCACATGCCGCGTGTATATGTAAATAGATAAAAAAAAATTATAGTTAACAAAGGCTCTTCAAGTTTAAGTTAGTCAAATGGACTTCTTAATAAAATTTGACATGCAATATTATTTATTATAGCATACATAGATTCATACAAACATGATTCAACCACATGTATAGATAAAAATAATTATAGTTAAAGAAATCTCATCAAGTTAAAGTTAGTCGGTATGGACTTCTTGATTAAATTTTGACATGCAACATTAGTTATTACAGGATACATATACACTAACAAACATTAAACATGAGTAGTGGGTGAAACCTGTGTGGTGCGACGAGGGTATAAATATTTTTCGAAATATGTCTTTAGCTAACTTTTTTTTATTGTGTTACCTTTTATTTTATTTTTTTATTATATTAATGTGGAATATCAAATATATCTATATTAATATAGGGATGAACAAAATCGTAAATAACAAGTTATTTATGCATACCACTTGTACCAAATGTAACAAAATCGTTCTTAAGTGTCTTAAAAACATATTAAAATTACAATATTGTCCAAAAAGTTATATTATATAGTAGTATAGATACAAATATATTAAGTTAACCTTAAATATAATAGTAATACTTTAAATTTAATTAGAAAATGATGAAGTACAAGTATTTAAAGTTTAAAAATGGTATAATATGTATAAATCTTATGACATTACACATTAAAGCTTGTAACTTTTTATATGTCGTTTTAAAATTAATGTAAAATTACACATCTTGTTATGGTTTATCTATTATATAATAGTATATATAGATATATAAACAAAGTACGTAGAAAGTTTTTGTAACTATATATTATCATTTAGTTAACTTAAGTATAAGTTTGTTTGTCTTAATTCTTATATAAAACAGAGTAGTAGAAACTCTTAATATATTAAAAGTTAATGTGATCAATAGTATTTAACAAATTATTGTAACACTAAGATACAAGAACATAGAACATAGATTAGAGTAAAGTAGCTATTCATAGTAAAAAAAATATCCGCAATCCGCAATCGCACTTTTCTTATCCCATATATCTCGGTTTTCTCTCCTTTCGATTTCCATTGGCTGTTTAGCAATGGTTCGAGATGATGCTAGACTCTCTCAAATTCAGCCAGCTCTAACGATTGTCATTATCACTTTCAGTGAGACTATCATTGATTCGTCGATCCTGCATCTGTTGATTTTCAAAAGTAAAACAATGCTTGTATATTTTCTAAAGTTTTAAGAAAACGTTTGTATAAGTAAAATGATTGATAGATCGTGTTCATTGTGATAATTTTTCTCGAACAATAAAATTTGATTTATTTAATTGTATCATATTTTATATATTCACAAAAATGTCAACCGAAATTATTCTTCCATAGCAAACTAACAAGAACATGTTATCTTCCAACATTATTCTATCTACTATTCTAGTCTAGCTCACCAAATGGAATATCCGTTTATTCAAATACCAAAACTACCCTTCACCTCATCACAATATTACAGCCACAACCCCACAAACTCTAGATACATATAGCTACATCCAAGGGCAAATGCATACAAAATGAATCTATCGGCTAGATGACTGGCCACGTGTCAATCTCTGAGCCTCTTGTTAACAGCTGAGATATTATTCTTCCCGCTTCTCAAACACGAGAGAAAACAACAAAATAATACAAAAAGGAATATAGTAAGTTCATTTTGGGTGTGTGAAATTCGTATGAAGAACACATATTCTGCAAAGTTTATCCTCTTCTTCTCGCTCTAAACTAGTGAGAGACTGTGTGAAATTATGGTGTAATTCTGCTACTTATTATCCCAACTTCGGCTTTCTGTTGATTCTCCGGTCAAAAATGGTCATCGGTGCTGTTATTTCTCACCGGAACTTCCCCTCTTTCATCGGCTCTGGTAACGATAAGAACGAATGCAGTTTTTGTTATCTGTTTATGTGCGTTTATGTAGCATTTTGTAGTTTGTGATTGATTGTTAGGTTTAGTTATTTTAATGCGGTGAGGATAAGTTTAGAGGTTTTGATAATAGTTGTTGAATTAGGGCGGACTGTTGATTGTATGATTAATTCTTCGTGTGTAAGCGTGCTGACGTATTGGACGAATTTGTGGAGGTTTTTGGTACTTGAATTGTGCATTTGTACTCCTCGTTCTGTGTTAATCGTTATTGTTTCAGGTTTGCGTTGATTAATACGCCCAGGCAGTTATATATGATGATACCGAAAATCGGTTGTTGTTATCTGTTTGTGTGCGTAGGTGTCATTTCCTGATTTCCTGGTGTTACTGTACTGATTTGGGTTGTGAGTTTTGTTATTTTTGTGTTTTTGTTTTAATGTACTAAGAAGTTAGATGGTTTCTTATCGACACTTGAATTGTGATTGTTATTATTAAAAAAATGTGGTTGAATTTGGTTAAGGAGTAAGTCTGGATGTGTAAACATACTGGATGTATGCTATCTTTATCATAACTATACATTTAGGCTTCTGGCACTTGAATTGTGACTGCATTGTTTATTTATGTTGATGTTTGGATGTTTTCCACAAAGAAAGCAGAGCTGAATTATAGTTTAGAGAGGCAAGTCCATCACATTGGGTTGTTGGCGCTTGACCTTCTCAACGTTTTATGTTGATTTTGCTGCATAGTTGTTTGTTTTTGGAATTAGAGCAGGAAGATGGTTTAAACTAGGTTAATTTCAGATGTCTAATATCTTAATTGTATATCTAGGTTTTTCTCCAAGGAATTACAGTAGTGTTCCTGTTTAAGCTACTTATTTTTAATGTTTAAAATACACTGAATGAATCTGTCATTGTCATAATCATACATTTCAGATGGTGGTGTAAGTAAATGGTCTCTAACTGTCAAATGTTGCTTTTGTTTATAACTGCTAGTTTTGTGGAATTAGAGCAACATTACGTTAAAAAATGGTTTCTCGTGTTCTGACACTGTTCATAAAGTTGGTTATACAAAAATGTGTACTCAGGTCGTTGGTACTTGAATGATAACTTGCAGTGAATATTTTATTGATGGTGGTTTTTTAGGTGTTTATGAATGTGGGTATTGGTTGGAAGATAAGGTGACAATAGTGACGTAAATAATAGCTTCGTTTATTAGGTTTCTTCCAGGATTTTGGGTTCACCAGTGTCTATTTTTCACATTATCAGAATAATAAAAGTTATCAAGTTGATGACCGTATCAGTGTCTGGCAATGTTTCTGCTCATCCTTACATTTATTCACTGCATAACTTCCCAGTATTGTGATGAGCTGAAGACATTGGCTTATGTACTTATTTGCTTACAAGAAAATTGACAATCAACAAGTCACACAAAACTAATCTACTACTTCTTGTGTCTTCATGTTTTTCACTTTTTCTAATAGTAACATGCTTAATATATGATCAAAGCTCATTCATCATCCCTAGTAGGTTATGGTAATCCTTTAATGATAATTTATGTCAGGTAAAAGTTATCAACCTGAACAAGCTACAGCACATCAGAGAGCAGGGAATTTGAGCGTTTCATCTGCACAGTACGTGCATAGGAACAGTTGTTCAGAGAATATATATAACTTAAAGAAGATCTATTTTGTTTCCGGATATTGGAATATCATATCTTCTCATGGTCTAGATCCTGTTACTGGCAACATGTTGAGATCAAGAGCAATGTTCTTGTCAGATGGAGGAAACAAAAAGTTTCACTTGATGAATCATAAGCAGCAAAGAGCAAGAGGAATATGCAGATGTTTTGTCTCTTTGCCTTCCGAGAGCGGCAATTGGATTAAGCCGGTGCAGCTAAATAATACCTCTATATCTAATAGGCTAACTCTGCATCCACGGCATACTACTATTAATAGAACCCGGGCCGGCTATAAATCTGAGAAGTATGAAATGGCAGAAACAGATTTGGGTTCACTTGTATCATCAGAAGGTGGAGCAAGTGAGGCGGTTCTGGTTGGAGAAACAAAACCCTGGTGGGAGCAGTTTCCAAAGCGCTGGGTGATTGTACTTCTTTGTTTTTCTGCATTTCTGCTATGCAACATGGACCGTGTGAGTTGTTTCTGTTATTTCCCGTATCTTAATTCTTTTCATTTTCAAAATTCCAACTTTTGTATGCTTTTTTTTCACATCATTTTTCACTAATCATCTCAAGCTAATATATTCTGCATCTGCATTAGCATTAGTCCCAGTTACATGTTAGTACTTTACATAACAAGATACCAAAACATTAAATCTTGTTTTCTTTATTTTATAAATAAATTATACTACTTCTTCAGGTGAATATGAGCATAGCAATACTGCCAATGTCGAAGGAGTTTAATTGGAACAGTGCTACGGTCGGTCTAATTCAATCCTCTTTCTTCTGGGGCTATTTGCTCACTCAGGTTGGTTTCAATCTTTTGACAGTTCTCTAACATAATAAAGTGGATAGATGCTTGTCAAATATCCAATTTTTTACAGCTATGACACTACATTTTCTATTATTTTCCGTTTGATAACTTCTTTTCAAATCTTGATGGTAGCATTACGTTAGTTTAAGCTAAACAGATAATGAATTGATTCTGATTTCTTGTTTGTCTTTTCATAAGCTCAAATGACAAGTTTAGTTTTATTGGGATCTTAGTACTATCATATAATTTCGCCAATGGGCTCCATTTATGGCGAGTTACCGAGTTAAACCAACAAGTTTGGGATATATCGGCTGTTCTTTTAGATAATCAAGCATTTCTTACTCCTTTCTAAGTAGTTTATTTGATGTTTCAGCATTCTTGCAAGAAATCTCATGCTCTAATTATGCTTTCATCACTTAATATAAACTAATATACTTGCTAAGCCATTTCTTTTATTTATTTAGTAAGCAATACCAATTATTTGATCATATGCTGCTTGCCCAGTGCCCTCACATGTTGTCTTCCTAACTCACTTTCTTTTAAGAAGATCTAATTTTATTTTTGTTGCATGTTTTCTGGTCGTAGATTGTTGGTGGTATATGGGCAGACAAAATTGGTGGCAAACTAGTGCTCGGTTTTGGAGTTGTCTGGTGGTCGATTGCAACCATTTTGACGCCTATTGCTGCCAAAATAGGACTTCCTTTCTTACTCATTATGCGTGCCTTCATGGGGATCGGCGAGGTTTGTATCTTATCTTGTTGCAACATCTTATCTCTGCTCTTCAGCTTCTAACAATATTTACCACAAATTGTGCATTATACTATCTAACTCCTGTCTGCTCCCTTTTTAATTTTTTGGGATTAAACCTATTGCTTGAATAAGCTGTTTGTTTGTGACAGGGTGTTGCTATGCCTGCTATGAATAACATACTTAGCAAGTGGATTCCTGTCTCAGAGAGAAGTAGGTCACTGGCAATGGTATACAGTGGAATGTATTTAGGCTCAGTGATAGGGTTAGCTTTGTCTCCTGTCTTGATCCAAATGTTTGCATGGCCATCTGTGTTTTACTCCTTTGGTTCCCTAGGAAGTATATGGTTTGCTTTTTGGCTAAGCAAAGTAAGTTTGTAAATGATCTATGTAGCAATTCTCACCTTTAATTTTACACGTCAATTGTTAATGGCATGATGGATCTTTGACTTTCTTCCAGGCTCACAGCTCACCGATCGAGGATCCCGAGCTTAGTGCTGAGGAAAAGAAGTATATTTTGGGTGGTAGCATCTCAAAGGAACCTGTCACTGCAATTCCGTGGAAACTTATACTATCAAAGGCACCTGTATGGGCTCTCATTATTTCCCACTTTTGTCATAATTGGGGAACATTTATTCTTTTAACATGGATGCCTACCTACTATAACCAGGTATTACAAAATTCGGACAACCATCATTCTCGATCTTAATGCTTTTTATATAGTCCTATTAAATATACACTTGCGTTATCATGATAGCTACACATATGAAACATGTGAACTTTGCATAGGGGCTACTTCACAAAAAGCAACCTACTTACAGCTTGTTGGTCTGTTTTGATAATTACTTACTTTTGACCTGAATTGGTATATTTGGGTTGCATTGATGGGCTAAATTGATAACTATGACTGGTTGCACGTATTATATAGATGATGATACGTTTTAAAATCATGTTATTATTATTGGTCAAATGTCACTAAATAGCTACATGCTTAAAACATTTGGTTTGTTTTGGTAATTTAGTAATCATACTTATTCTTTCTGATGTGGTGATTAAAGTTTCTTTTGACAGGCTACTGGTTTTAAAAAATCAAACGAACAAAAAACACTCAAGGATTATAATTACTTGACACCATAACATGTCTTGGACACTTGAACCAAGCTGAAACCCATATTTCCATTTTTAAACTCTAATAGAAACTTTTAACTTTTTTAATACCCAAATGGGCATGTTCAAATCTAAACCAGAAACCATAGCCTGTAAAAGGCTGTAATTATCAAATCCGACGAAAGAAAACTAAAATTACCATGGAAATCTACATTGCTATTAAGTGGGATTTGTGGCAATAATAATAGTTCAAACAAAAGAATAATTGCCACATCTGCAATATAGTCAGTTCATCTGGTCATAATTACCAAAGCAGCCCACCAAACTAAGTATGATTACCAAACTGGGCCAACAAGCTAAGTGGGTTGCTAATCTGTGATGTTCACCCTAGAGCATATAGATGGTGTGTAGAGAAGACACATTGACAACTACAGGTTTTCAGCAGAACTAAGATAAGTAATTTTTTTTCAGGTGTTAAAGTTTAACCTTACTGAATCTGGACTATTATGTGTGTTGCCATGGTTGACTATGGCGGTCTTTGCCAACATAGGAGGTTGGATCGCAGACACGCTTGTTAGCAGAGGTCTTTCAATCACTACTGTTCGTAAGGTAACCATATATGTTTTTGTATATGATAGAACAATTGATCAGATCAGAACCAATTGATAGGCTCTGATATCAATTAATAGAGCAATTGATCGGATCAGAACCAATTGATATTCCTGAAATCAATTGATATGCTCTGATACCAATTGATATTCCTGAAATCAATTGATATGCTCTGATACCAATTGATAGAACAATTGATCAGATCAGAACCAATTGATAGGCTCTGATATCAATTAATAGAGCAATTGATCGGATCAGAACCAATTGATAGGCTCTGATATCAATTGATAGGATCTATTGAGACAATCTGTAATGATTTATGTGAACAATTCAAGAGAAACACAAACAATTGTAATCGATTCAAGCAATATCAACAAATTCACAGTTCATTGATATAGCTAAGACAATTACAAGAGTAAGAAAGCAGTTAGCAATTCTCAACAAACT
>BJCM01093915.1:0-11424 GCA_018326385.1 Flaveria bidentis | reverse complement strand
TTCCGCTGCAACGTTTTTATGTAAGATGATGAAAATATATGTTTTATATGCGATGATTGACCAGCTGTAGGTGTCCGGAAACGGGGCCTTACAATGCACTTTCACCAGCAGGTGTCTCATCAAGGGAATGGATTTCTAAAACAGTTATGGGTATGATAGGGCTCTTAGGTTCTATCACTAGGACTTCAGTCAAGGTTTTCCTTTTAAAGCTAATCTTAGGGTCTGATTCAACATCCAGTTCACCAATGACATTGCCTAATTTCCTCTTTCTTTTTCTAAGGTTGAACTGTTTAGTAATCCTGTCTTGAATCCTTTGAGCCAACTTGTTAGCTTGTCTAGATTGGCTTGGATTGACAAATGGCATGTTGACAAGGCCATAAGCTTTATAGTAGTTCAAGGTCTAAAAATTGAAGACTTCTTGTTATCCTTGAACTCTTTGAAGAATAAGGGCTCTTCTGTTGGCTTCATATATCCACCCTATGATGTAATTGAAAGTTCCTTGAGGTGGAGATGGCATAACCTTTGGAATGCCTTCCTTAAAAAGACTCTGAATGAAGGAGTCTATAGAATCCACATCAATGTGAACTTGAGGAAGTTGATGAGAATGGACAGTTGCAAATGAAGATGGTGAGTCCTCAAAGTCCATGCTCTGTGAAGAACTCCTAGGTTCTGTAATTGTAATGACTTTCTCCCCCTTTTTGGTAGCATCACCCTCTTGCATAGGTGAGCTAGGAGTTAGGTCAATCACATTCACAGGTTCTTGTGTTCCTGGTTGAGCTCTTCTTAAAGGTCTCCTAGCTAGTTACTCCTTGGGATAAGAAATCTCAAGTTGCTTATCATTGACCTTGTTGTGTAAGGTAGTCACCTGAGATTCCAAGTTACTAACCTTAGAGACTAGATAGGTGCATTTTTTTGACAGTTTTTGCACCTTTAGTCTCAGATTCCCCTATTCTTCATTAGAAGATTCATCAGGGAATAAGATAATTGGACCAAAGTCCTCAGTCTCACCACTAACATGATGTTCTTGGCGGCTGGTTTTCCTCTGCTCACTGACTACTTCAGATGGAGTATCAGTGGGCTGAGTTGCCATGGTTGAGGTATTAAAGATGTAATCACTTGAAGAAGTGAGAGTCTCTTCCATATGGACTTCCTGAGCAGAGTCAGGGATATCCACCTTAGAAGTGGGTAGATGATGTGGGGTAGACAAGGGAGAAGCATGAGCACTCATCTCTCTTTGAGTGGGGGAAAAGAAGAGAGACTCATGATAATCACTGAATCCCAAGTCTTCATCATCATAGAAATCAAGGAAAGGGATTGGTTGGTTGAGATCTAAAGGCTGGGGATGGAAACTTTTCCCTGAAGGTTGTTCACTAGAGTGTTGAGACTCTGAGTGAAGGCTTAAGGTTGTTGGGCTAATAAGCTCATCAGTCTAAGCATGAGGAACCTCAGGACTAATAGTTAAAGTAATAGAAGTGGTTTGCTCCTTAGGAGAAGTGGGAGCTATAGA
Source organism: Flaveria bidentis (assembly GCA_018326385.1). Taxonomy (NCBI): domain Eukaryota; kingdom Viridiplantae; phylum Streptophyta; class Magnoliopsida; order Asterales; family Asteraceae; genus Flaveria; species Flaveria bidentis. The sequence goes on along the minus strand of BJCM01093915.1, from coordinate 9,917 downwards.
GTCCACTTCTTCCTGTGTGGATAGTAATATGGCGGCCTACACAAACTGAGTAACTTGTCCAAGGGTTCGTTTGGATTTTCTTTTGTAGGTGAGGATGATTTGTGGCTGTTTTGTTGGTTGAGAGGTTGAAGGTGTGGATTCAACACTAGCTTGTGTTGCTAGGTTGTCACCTGGAGCAATGAGCTCTAACATTTTGTTGTTTCTACCCCAAAGAAGCCAACAGTTGGCTTCTTCAAAATTTTAAAGATGTCGGGCTTTATATGTCCCAATTTAAGAATATTACTTGTGTTCCCTCAACTGTGAGCCCAGTTCATAGTTGAGAATGTCCTAGACATATCTAGAAAACATATAATACTCTAAGGAGTCCAAGTTAGCAAGAAAATTTGTATAAACAAACTGAGAGTACCTGAACTTGACCCCCTGAATCATTCTATGCACTTTGAAGGAGAGATCTTCAAGAATCTAGTCCCAGCCCCCATGCTTCTTTGACAAGTTGTGGATGACCACATGAAGTAGATACTTCCACTGGGAGGAGACCTTCCCTTTCCTGAAGGTCTTGACAGAAAAGTCTCCTTCATATCCCATCTGCTCAAAGGAGTGGTTGACTGCTTTCTTAGAAAAGAACAACTCACCTTCCTCATCATCCAGCTGAAGATGGGTGTTTATGATGGTTGGAGTGATGAAGATTGTCCTCCCCTACACTATGGCAGATAGTGCCTTCTCCCCATCTAGAATAACCTCTTGACAGGTCTTTCGAAACTCAAGCAAATGATCCTCATAAAGAACAAGATCAATGGTAAAGGAGGTCGAATAGTTGGTAGAGCCAAAAATCGACAAACATCTGAGAAATGAGGATCGTTCTTAGTGTGTAATAGAGCAACCTGATTGTGTTGCCTGTGTAACTGCATTGAAAAGTTTGGGTCATTTCTGCGGTTGAGGTTGGCCATTTAAGAAAGCTTAGAGGTGAGAAAACTTAAGAACAAAGATGGTTTTAGAGAAAGGTTTGGGGATTTAGGTCTGGGAGAAGATGAAGATGATAAAGAAAGAAGGGAAACCATTGGGTTTATATATGAAATGGATTTAAGAAAAAGTTAATGAAAGAGGATAAACTTTAAAATTCGGATGTCGGTCTCACCTCTGAATAAGTAGTTTGCTTTTTTACTCAAAAGGTAGTTTTCTTGGAAGTCGAAAATCTTCCGAAGGTAATTTGTCTTCGAAAGTTTTGATAAAAAGCTTCCGAAGCCAAAATGACTTAGGAAAAGATTCCTGAGAGTTTTAAAAATTTTGCTTCGAAAGAGAATTAAGTCTTGGATACTTTATTCAATTAAGAATAAAGCTTCAGAAAGTTAATTTGCTTTGGAAGAAAATTATCTTTGAAAGCATTCAAGTACTTAAGAGAAATATTAAGCTTCGGAAGATATTTTAGAAATTTCTTCTAAAGGCAATTTTACTTAAGCAGTTGTTTGTTTTAAAGGCATAAGTTTCTTCCAAAGATAAAATCATATATTCCGAAGGACAGAAAAGATCAAGATTTTCAAAAATCTAAGGAAAATCTTCTAAAAAGATTTTCTTCCAAAGAAAACAAGAGCTTATGAAGATGATGAAATAGACAACTTAGGACACACAAATTTTAGAAATAAAATGAATTAGTTTTAAGAAAAAACTACTCAAGGTTAATCATCCTAATAGTTGATATGAGATATTTAAATCTCTGCTCATCAAAAGCTAGTGAACAAATTAGCATATTGTTCATTTATGTTAACCTTGACTGGTTTGATCAAGCCCTTTTCAAAGTTATCTCTAATCAAATGATACCTGATATTGATGTGTTTAGTCCTTAAGGGCTGCATAGGATTCTTTGTAATAGAGATGGCACTATTGTTGTCTATGTGAATGTGAGTCTCTTTAAAGTTGAACCCGTAGTCCAGCATTTGATTCCGAATCCAAAGCACTTGAGCACAATAGCTTGCAACAACAATGTAGTCAACTTCAGCAGTTGATGTAAAGACACAGGATTGCTTTTTGCATTGTCTGGCGACAACCCTTCCACTAAGAAACTGGCATCCCCTTGATGTAGAATTTGCAGTCATATTGCATCCACTATAATCACTATTTGTATATGCATACAGATTAAAGTCGGAGTTCTTTGGATACCAAAGGCCAAGTGTTGAGGCACCTTTGAGATATCTTAAAATTCTTTTGACAGTGATAAGATGTGACATCTTAGGGTTGGCTTGATATCTTACACACACACATATGGCAAACATGATATCAGGCCTGCTAGTTGTAAGGTACATTAGAGACCCAATCATAGCCCTATAGAGATATTCATCCACACACTCCCCCTGAAGGTCAGGCCCAAGGGAGTGGTTTCTTGCTATGAGTGTCTTAGCAACCTTGCAGTCAGTCAATGTTGAACCTCTTGAGTATGTCTTGAACATACTTTGACTGACTTATGAAGATGCCATCTTCAACTTGCTTCACTTGAATTCCTATAAAGAAATTAAGTTCCCTCATGGCACTCATTTCAAATCTATCTCTATCCTTCATCAGCTTCTCAAAGTCTTTGCAGAGCTTTGGATTAGTTGAACCAAAAATAATGTATCTACATACACTTGAACTAGCATCAAGTCATTTCCTATTCCTTTGATGAAGAGAGTTCCATCTATAGTACCTCTTCTGTATCCATACTTGCAGAGATACTAAGATAGAGTCTCATACCACTTCCTTGGGGGCTCTAAGTAGAATATGCTCATGAGGAATGACCACCCTGGTCTTGAGAACAATGCACTCATGTTCAATAAATAGCATGTTATGACTCTGATCATTGAGATACACTCGGAAGATTGTATCTAAGCTCCTTGACAAAGTTTACCTTCTCAATGTTGAGCTTACCATTTGTGACTTTGCCCCTTCCAGTAATGTAACCACCAACATCTCCTCCAAAAGCAACCGGTGCTCCATTAATCTTTTCAAACTTTTGGAGTAGTGACCTATTGCATGTCATATGCCTGGAACAACCACTATCAATGATCCATACATTCTTGTTTGTTTTTAGCTGTTCCTGCACAAAAGAAATAATTAGTTACATTTGGAAACCCAAGCCTTATTTGTCTTGGGATTATCAAAAGAAGTTTAAGGTAATGCAACAGTGATAGATCCTATAGTCATGTTTTGAGGATCTTTTGTTGTTGTTGATGGAGAACTTTCAGTCACTTGGTCTTTCTTTGACTTCCAAACCACTTTTGGATGTCTAGACTTGACCTTCAATACTTCGGAAGTTTTACTGACTTTGGAAGTTTTGATGACTGGACCTTCGGAAGATCTTTCTAGCACTGCATCAGGCTTTAGTGCTTCGGATCCGAAGGCAATTTTTCACTTGCCTTCATCTTCATTTTGGAGCTTCCGAAAAGAAAATTCTTTCCTTCCGAAGCTTGCTCCTTCTTGAAACTCTTAGAAGTCTCTTTCTTGGTCTTGTGGAGAGTGCCTTTTGGATTGTAAGAAAAATCCTTGGATGGTTCAGGTTGTTCAACAGTGGTACATAACTTATCAGCCTTCTTAATGATGCTGAGATGAGTTGATACTGAAGTAGAACTCCTGGTACTAGAGTTCAAGTTAGTGTCTTCAGTCTTTACCATTTCAAATCCTGCAAAGATGAAAACTTGTTTATGCTTAGAGTTGAAGGTGGTCTTGATCTCTTGAGCCTTCTTTTCTTTTCTTTTGCTATTTCTGATCAAGTTCTTTCTCATAGACTTGGTCATCACAGTCTTCTTACACTCCTCAGAAGGATAGTGACCCTTCTTAGAATCCTCTTCTTCACTCTTCTTAGAGGCATTATCCATTATCATTTCTTCATTCTCTTTAGTCATGGGGTCTATGAGAGGAAGCTCATCTTCACAAGTTCCACACCTAGGAGATCTTACAGACAAGATGGTGTGTGGAGGAGCTATTTCACTAGATCCTAGTCCCGACTTATTCTAATAACAAACTTTTGCATGCAAGGATGAATATATAATATTCTTGAAGGTCTCTTCTTCAAAAACACATTTTTCTACCCTAGCTTTGCTAATCACAAGCTCAGCCTGGCATTTAGTCAACTTGGTTATGAGATCTTAGATCTGAATTCTATAGTTGGTTACTGATGTTTAAGAACTAAAATGGTTTTCCCTTTTTTTTATTTTATAAAAATTTTTAGAAATTTTGAAATCAGATTTTAAGATATTCAAGGACTCAAGATCAGATCTCATCTCTAAGTTATAGGACCTGTATCTATTAACTTTAGCAATACATTCAGGTGTACAGAGATTTTCCAATACCATTGCTTTATCATGATCAACTATTAATGCTTGGTTTGGAGATGCATCTTCCACCTGAAAACTCCAGTCAAAGCCTCCTTATTCAACAACAACTGCAGCTTGCTACTTTGGCTTCTCATTCTGGGTGGCTTTCTTAGTGTAGTTTGGTCTAGTTTGTGCTTGGCCACCATTTGTTCTTGGTGCCTTGAACTCCCTTGCAAAGTGGCCCATTTGGTTACAGTTGTAACAATTTACTTTGCTTTTATCTAACCCAAACTTTCCACTGGTTGTATTGTTTAGAAACTTCCTTCCTATCCTTTTGTAGAACTTCTTGACTCTGTGAATGAGAAGAGCCATCTGCTAGACTATTTACATGTACTTCAGATCATCTGGATGGATACAATCCGAGTCTTCAAGGGTGAATAGAAAGTTGCATGTGCTTTATTCAGAAGACACAAAGGCATGTAAAGAGCTTGTCTATTGGAATGGGCTTTCTTGAGTGTAGCCTTCTCTTGGTGTCTCCAGGAAGGTGATGAAAGGACCATTTTGTGAGTTGTCAGTGTAGCATATAAGATGATGTTGAGGTTCTATGGTATCCTTTTTAGTCACATGTAGGGCTGAACTCATTTGATTGCTGGAGTTACCAGATGAACCTTGTATGTTCATCTCCATCTGGTATCCACTGAGAATACCATACAACTCAGTTAAAGTGAGAGTCTTAAGGTTCTCGGTCCTCTTGATAAAAACATAGTAATGTGTCCACTGCCTAGGAAGAGAGGACATAAACTTCCTTACAATGTCCACATTTTCAATAGTCACTTCAACATCCATTAGAGTGTCCATAATCTTAACATACCTGAAGTATTGTTGAGTCATAGTTTCACCTGTTTTAAAGGTAAAGTTTTAAAACTACTACTTCAGGAGATCCTTCTTGTTCTCCTTGGCTTTAGTAGAACCCTCATAAATTAGTTTCAATGCATCCCACAACTGCCTAGCTGTTTTGCATTTCTTGAAACCTCTGTATACAAAGTTTGGAAGAGCAGTCTGAAGGGCTATCATGGCTTTCTGATCAATCTCTACTCTCTTTTTGTCTTCATCAGAGTAATTAACCATAGTCTTTGGAATCATACCACCTACAGTAGCTCAGGAGGTGCTTGGTATGTAAGGTCCTGAGACAATAGATTCCCACATCCTGGAGTCTTGTGACTTGATAAAACCTTCCATTCTTTGGCACCAAGTGTCAAAGTCTTTAGGAGTGATCAGTGGAGACTTTGTCATGGTTCCAATTTTCATATCAGCTTTAAGTGATAGCTGCCATTTGAGATGTTAAGTATTTTGTGTGTGAGAGGGATATTAAGATGCTGAGATCTTACAATCAATAGCCTAGAATGCTCTGATATCAATTTCAGGACCGTTTAAGGGATGGTCACTTATAACACAACACATAATGAGGAGAGTGAGTTAGAATACTTAATAGATCAAATGGGGAACTAGTAGCCAGTCACACTTTGATACTAAGAAACACAAGTAATAAAGAGATAGAACAAGAACAACAACAATAACATAAGTATTTGGTTTTCAAGAATGTTGTATATTGCTCTCAAGTTCCTTACAAGTGTCTACAAAGCATATGTGATGAAGGTACAAAGGACTTGAGATACTTTATACCACATCCTACAACCGGTCATACTTTGAAGGCTAGTTGGATACATGATCTAGACAACAAGAAAATCAATGTAGAGTCAAAAGGCAGATTGCCTTTTGACTAGTGACTATGACATGTCATAGCTCACATCCTAATATATTATAAAAAAAGGATACAAGTACATAAACTAGAAAGTAACAAACTCAAGACCTCAATGTATAGTTTACCAAAAGCATGGACCTTTCACCAACTTGTGAAAGTTGGTGAGTCAAACAGAGTTGCAGCGGAAAGGTGGTCGAGCTTTGTGGTAAAAGTTAAATCAGATAAAGCATGTACTTAAAAGTCTTCGAAAGAAATCTGTCTTCATGTGTTGGCTTTGGAAGACTTTGTCTTTAAAGCTTCGGAAGACTTCATATTTGGCTTTGAAAGATATTGGTCTTGGCTTTGGAAGATTTCACACTTAGAATATTTTCTAAGGCATAGTATGAAACTTTCGAAGCATTCTACTTAGTATATTTATGCATGCATGCAGGATAGACTTTGGATATTTAGGGTTGCATCAGCCATATATGAAACCTTACAATTAGAATCCATAAATAACCTCAATAATGTTGAAAGAACTATGTTTGAGGAATCGAAGGTTTTAGATAATCTAGTAAGATAATATTATATGCTAAACTAATGGGTGAATCTTGGTGTATTTGGATTATAAACATCTCATTAAATAAATATAGAGTGATAGGAATGTTTATCTAGGTTTAATAAAATAAATCCAAGGTCTGATTATGCTAAAATAATGGGTAAATCTTTGGTGTATTTGGATTACAAACATCTTATTAGATGATAATGGAGTGGTAGGAATGTTTATCTAGGTTTAATAAAATAAATCCAAGGTTTGTTTATGCTAAAATATTGAGAGAATCTTGGTGCATTTGGATTATAAACATCTCGTTAGATGAATATGGTGTGGTAACAATGTTTATTTGGTTTGATAAATCAACATTTTGTACATGTCAATTAAAGAAGATAAACTAAACTATTCAATTAATGTAATGAGGTAAATTTAAATGTTTTATGAAGTTTATAATAGTTTATAGAGATAAGTTAACATTTGAAATGTTTAAATGATAATACATCTATATGTATGATGTTTTGAAAAAGTTAGGACCACATTTTATGATCAATTTAGTTATCAAATATTTTAGAGAGTGGATATTACAAATAAATAAACAAACATACCAAGTAAAACTCATTTAAATAGAAGGTCTGAAAAGAATGAGATGTGGGAAGTTCTTACCTCTACCCTAGTGGTTTTGTCATTTGTCTTCTATATATGTCTCCAACCCATCTTAATCTCCCTTATCTTATTTGGTATGAAATGCACACCAAACCTAAACTAGTAGTAAGGACTCCATTACTTGTTCTCTTCATTCTCGTGTGCCCGCATATCCATTTTAACATCCTTATCTCCACAAACTCTACTCTCTAGTTTGTGTCATATTAAAGGGCTAACAATCAGACCCATTAAACATTGTCGATTGGATTGCAACCCTATAGAATTTTTTTCTTTTAATCTCTCGCAAAAATCTCTTATCACATAAAATAACCTGTATGTAACACGATGTGTTACATCACAGTCATGTCTCTATCACTATCAATGAATGATCCAAGATACTTGAAGTTGTTTGTCTATGGTACTGCATATCCCTTAATAGTAATTTGATGGTTGTCGCCTTTTTTTAACATTGAAGCTACAGTGGAGCTACTTGTTTTGGACCTATTGATGCGTAATGCATTGCACTTTAAAGCTGCCGACCAATTCTTCTAATATTTTTTCAAATTCTATTTGTTTTCCGCACCAATACAATATCGTTCTCGAAAAGCATGCACCACAATATAGCTTTTGAATATGCTTGGACAACTCATCCAAGACCACTTAGAAGGAAATGGGCTCAATGAAAAAAGAAAGTGGATATTACAAGTTAGTATAAAAGCCTAAAATTGAGGGATTCATGTGTGAGTGTGAATACTTGAACTTAAACCATGATTCTTTTGATATTAGTGAGTTTCAATATTGGTGGGTGTCAATCCAATGCTTGTTTATATTTTTGCTATAAATTATGACCCAATGTGCGAAATAATGTTATAATAACATCAAAAATTCTGTTAAAAAGCTATTGCTTGAAATTCCTTTCTAAAACAACAATTTAAATTCATTACATAAAACATGGTAACGTGCTACTAAGGGGTTGTTTGCTTCACAGATCCATAAGACTTGAAATTGAAATTGGAAAAAAATTTATTTTAAATTTGTAACGTTTGACCCATTTGCAAACTATAAACCCAAACCCAAACTCATAGCCGTTTGAATCAATCTTATAAATCGAATTAATTATTTAGTCATTTTATTTATTTTTATGTTCCAAATACAGTAAATGTGTCACTTAATCAATTTAATTTAATTTTGGAATTTATAACATAAATAATATAAATTTTAAAATGTTATTAATATTTATAAGATTTTAGAATTAAAATATTTAATTAAAATATATAATCAAATTACAAAGTTTTTGTGAGATCTGTAAAGTTTATAACTTTATAAAAAAATAAGGTGATTAAATTAAATTTTAAGATTTTAATAAATTTAGAGCAATTATAGTTATTCTTTATTTATTTATTTAATTTAAGTTGATATTTATTTTAAATTATAATTATAACTCTCTTTTGAAAGACTTGTAACTCATCCTTAACATTATTAATAACTCCCACCTAACATCAACTATGTAAGCTTTAGGCCTCACTTTTTATTTACTTATTTTTTAAAAACTCACAAACCTTTCTTTCATTATTTGGTTTTGAAAATTTTCAAGAATTTTCTTTTATAAGTAATTTCAAAAATTTTCTAATGCTAAGTTAATATTTTATTGCTTTGGTAATCTTATAATCTTTTACATTATGCATTTCTATATTGTTTTAATTTCCTTTATTTTATTTTAGTTTAAAGAATCATCCTAACATTCAAGCACACTCTATATTATTGTATTGTGAAACCTTCTAACAATGACTAACATTCGTAAATTAATCTAACAACATGCTAACATAAGCGAAGAATCTCGTTTGCACATTGATGGATATGCCATCTCATTCGGTTATTCCACAAGATTGTGTCTATAAATGATAGTTATGCTAAAGTCTTGGAACATTTTTTATAACTCAAATGGACCCTAGTATACTATATATTGACATATTAAGGCTTGTTATGCTTTAACAATTTTAAAAGTGCACATAAGTGCCTTACTAAAGTTTTGGCAGAATGTAGTCTGACTTAAACTAATGATAACTTGGTCATAACAAACTAAATTTGAATAAACTTTGACTCTAATATTAAGTTCATTAAATTACCTTTTTAACGAAAGTTTATACATCTTCAAATTCAATCGTACGACTCAACAATAGCCTTCACAAGATATGTTAGTATTTCAACACCTTTTGTCTTGTGCTACTATTTTTGGGTCTTTCATAAAATTTTTTGTAGAGATTATATAAAGAGGCTAATGCAACCTAAACACCCAAAGTCTCTCCTGCATGCATGCACATGAGTATTGAAGAAGAATGCTTCAGAAGTTTCACACAAGCAACAGAAATATTCTAAGTGTGAAATCTACCGAAGCCAAAGATGAAGTCTTCCAAAGCTTTAGAGACAAAGTCTTCGGAATCCAAAACTTGAAGACAGATTTCTTCCAAAGACTTTTAGCACACATGCTTTATCTGATGTACTTTTCCATAAAGTTGGATCCCTTTCCGCTGCAACTCTGTAAAGTCACCAACTTACATGAGTTGGTGAAAAGGTCCATGCTTTTGGTAATTATACATTGAGGTCTTGATTCTGTAACTTTCTACTTAATGTACTTTATCCTTTTTGTAATATATTAGGATGTGAGCTATGACATGTCATAGTCACAAGTCAAAAGACAATC
>BJCM01093913.1:0-17094 GCA_018326385.1 Flaveria bidentis | reverse complement strand
ATATGACTTTACAAGATTCACTTGGGTTTTCTTCCTTAGAACTAAGGATGAGACTCCTGAGATTCTAAAGAATTTCATCTTAAAGATTGAGAATCAATGTGATCACAAGGTCAAAACCATAAGATGTGATCAAGGAACTGAATTCAAGAACCAAATCCTTGATAAATTTTCTGATGAAAAGGGTATTACAAGACAATATAGTGCTCCCAGGACTCCTCAGCAAAATGGTGTTGCTGAGAGGAGAAACAAGACACATATTGAAGCTGCAAGAACTATGTTGTCTGACTATAAATTGCCTATCACCTTTTGGGCAAGGGCAGTCAACACTGCCTGCTATGTGCAGAACAGAGTTTTAGTGGTTAAGACACATGGTAAGACTACTTATGAACTTTGGCACAAGAGGAAACCTTTCATTGGTTTTCTCAAGTCATTTGGATGTCCTTGCACCATCTTGAATACCAAAGATCAAATTGCCAAATTTGATAAGAAATCATATGATAGACACTTTATTGGGTACTCTTCCCAAGCTAAGGCTTATAGAGTATACAATCTCATAACCAGGATTGTTAAGGAGTCAATATGACTTTCAATGAACACACACCTAGTGTAACTGGTTCTGGTCCCGATTGGCTATTTGATCTTGATTTAGTTACCAACAATTTTAACAAATCTTATGAGAATGTTTCAGGGTCTATAGATATTCTACCAACAGGTGATCCTGATCCAAGATTTAAGCTGACAAGACCTTCAAGTTATACAACTTCAGCTCCAGTTGTAACTGATTCTGCAAATGAAGTTTCTATCAGCACAAAAATGACAAATTAAGCTGATACATCTGAAATGCCTTCAAATTCCAGCTCAGATGCTCAACAACTAGATAAAGAAGCTTTAAATATAAAAGATCATGGTGGTGGTTAAAGTGATCAAGAATTTGTTGATGCTGATAACCACTCCATTAAAGCCACATTGGATAAAGTCTCACTTGATAAGTGTGTTGATAAGGTAGGAGAAACATCAATGCTAGATCTAAATTTCTCTAATCTAGATCTCTCTCAGCAACTTGTTGTGATCCATCAGCTAAGGATCCACAAGTCTCATCCCACCTCAAACATCATTAGAGATGTTGACTTAGGGGTAAGAACAAGAGGACAAACCCTTGATGTAAATCTTTGTCTTCACTCTTGTTTCTTATCTCAGATAAAGCCTAAGAAAATTGATGAGGCTCTGAAGGGTGGAAGTTGGGTTGAAGCTATGCAAGATGAGCTGCTTCAATTCAAAAGGAACCAAGTAGGGTGATTGATTAAGAGGGTGGAAGTTGGGTTGAAGGATATTCTTAGCTTTTGCTGCATCCAAGAATTTCAAGATCTACCAACTTGATGTCAAATGTTCTTTTCTCTATGGGGTGATTGATTAAGAGGTGTATGTCAAACAACCACCTAGCTTTGCAGATCCTAATCATTCTGATTATGTTTGCAGGCTTGATAAGGCTCTTTGTGGGCTTCATCAAGCACCAAGGAAGTGGTATGAGACTCTACCTTAGTATCTCTACAAGCATGGATACAGAAGAGGTACTATATACGGAACTCTCTTCATCAAAGGAACAGGAAATGACTTGATGCCAGTTCAAGTGTATGTAGATAACATCATCTTTTGTTCAACTAATCCAAAACTCTACAAATACTTTAAGAAGCTGATGAAAGATAGATTTGAAATGAGTGCCATGGGGGAACTCAATTTCTTTCTAGGTATTCAAGTGAAGCAAGTTGAAGATGGCATCTTTATAAGTTAGTTAAAATTTGTTCAAGACATACTCAAGAGGTTCAACATGACTGATTTCAAGGTTGCTAAGATACCCATAGCAAGAAATCACTCCCTTAGGCCAGACCTTGAGGGGCAGTGTGTGGATGAACATCTCTACAGGGCTATGATTGGGTCTCTTATGTACCTTATAGCTAGTAGGCTTGATATCATGTTTGCCACATGTGTTTGTGCAAGATATCATGCCAAACCCAAGATGTCACATCTTATCACTGTCAAGAGAATTTTAAGATACCTCAAAGGTGCCTGAACACTTGGCCTTTGATATCCAAAGAATTCTGACTTTAATTTGTATGCATATACAAATAGTAATTATGGTGGATGTAATATGACTGCAAAATCTACATCAGGTGGATGTTAGTTTCTTGGTGGAAGGCTTGTTGTCAATGCAAGAAGAAATCATGTGTCTCTACATCAACTGCTGAAGCTGAATACATTGCTGCTGCAAGCTGCTGTGCTCAAGTACTTTGGATTCAGAATTAAATGTTGGACTATGGATTCAACTTTAAAAAGACTCCCATTCATATAGACAACAATAGTGCCATCTCTATTACAAAGAATCCTATGCATTACTCAAGGACAAAACACATCAATATCATATATTATTTGGTTAGAGATAACTTTAAGAAATGTTTGATCAAACTATTCAAGGTTAACACAAATGAACAATATGTTGATTTGTTCACTAAAGCTTTTGATGAGCAGAGATTTAAATATCTCATATCAACTATTTGGATGATTAACCTTGAGTAGCTTTTTCTTAAAACTAATTCATATTATTTCTAAAATCTGTGTTTCCTAAGTTGTCTATTTCATCATCTTCATAAGCTCTTGTTTTTCTTGGGAGAAAATATTTTTAGAAGACTTTGCTTAGATTTTTGAAAATCTTGATTTTTTCTAGTCATTCGGAAGACATGGTTTTATCTTCGGAAGAAACTTATATCTTTAAGAGAAACAACTGCTTAAGTAAAAATTTCCTTCTGTTGAAATTTCTAAAATATCTTCCGAAGCTTAACATTTCTCTTAAGTACTTAAATGTTTTCAAGGACAACTTTCTTCTAAAGCAAATTAACTCTCGGAAGCTTTATTCTTAGTTGAATAACGCATCCAAGTCTTATTCCTTTTCCAAAGCAAAATTTTCAAAACTCTCAGGAATATCTTCCGAAGTCATTTTGGCTTCGGAAGCTATTTATCAAAACTTCCGAAGACAAATTACTTTCGGAAGATTTTCGATTCCAAGAAAACTACCTTTTGAGCTAAAAGCAAACTACCTTTTCAGAGGTAGGACCGACATCCGTATTTCAAAGTTTCTCCTCTTTCATTTACTTTATCTAAAATCCTTTTCATATATAAACCCAACGGGTCCCCCTCTTTCTTTATCATCTTCAACTTCTCCTAGACCTAAAAAATTCCCAAACCTCTCTCTAAAACCGCCTTTGTTCTTCAGTTCCTTCACCTCTAAGCTTTCTCAAATGTCCAACTTCTATCGTAGAAATGACCCAAACTTTTCCATGCAGTTACACAGGCAACACAATCAGGTTGCTCTATAACACTCTAAAAAAGATCCTCATTTCTCAAAGGTTTGCTAATTTTTGGCTCTTTCAAACTATTCCACCTCCCTTACCATTGATCATGTTCTTTATGAGGATCATTTTTTATTTCTGGAAGACCTGTCAAGAGGTCATCCTTGATGGAGAGAAGGCATTGTATGCCACAGTGCAGGGGAAGACAATCTTCATCACTCCAGCCATCATAAACACTCATCTTCAGCTGGATGATGAGAAAGGTGAGTTGTCCTTTCCTAAGAAAGTAGTCAACCACTCCTTTGAGCAGATGGGCTATGAAGGAGACTTTTCTATCAAGTCCTTCAAGAAAGGGAAGGTCTCCTCCCCGTGGAAGTACCTACTTCATGTGGTCATCCACATCTTGTCCAACAAGCATGGGGGTTGGGACCAGATTCCTGAAGATCTCTCCTTCATAGTGCATGGAATGGTTCAGGAGGTCAAGTTCAGGTACTCTCAGTTTGTTTATACAAATTTGATTGCTAACTTGGACTCCTTAGAGTATTATATGTTTCCTATATATGTTCAACACATTCTCGATTGTGAATTGGGCTCACAGTTGAGGGAAACAAGTAATATTCTTAAATTAGAACAGATGAAGCCCGACATCTTTAAAATTTTGAAGAAGACAACTATTGGCTTCTCTATGGTAGAAACAGCCCTTGTCCCCAAAATGTTAGAGTTCATTGCTCAAGGTGACAACCTAGCAACACAAGCTAGTAATGAACCCACACCTTCTACCTCTCAACCACCAAAACAACCACAAATCACCCTCACCTACAAAAGAAAATCCAAACGAACCCCTGCACAAGTTACTCGGTTTGTGCAGGCCCCCATTCTACTACCCACACAGGAGGAAGTGGACACTAGAGCTCCCACTTCTCCTAAGGAGCAAACCACTCCCATTACTTTAACTATCAGTCCTGAGGTTCCTCATGCTCAGACTGATGAGCTCATTAGCCCAACATCCTTAAGCCTTCACTTATAGTCTCAACACTCTAGTGAACAAACTTCAGGGGAAAGTTACCATCCCTAGTCTTTAGATCTTAACCAACCAATCCCTAGCCTTGATTTCTATGATGATGAAGACTTAGGATTCAGTGAGTATCATGAGTCTTTCTACTCTTCTCCTACTCAAAGAGAGATGAGTGCTCCTAACTCTCCCATGTCTAGCCTACATCATCCACATACCACTGAGGTGGATCTTTCTGACTCTGCTCAGGAAGTCCATATGGAAGAGGCTCTCACTTCTATAAGTGATTACATCTTTAAGACCTCAACCATGGCAACTCAGCTCACTAATACTCCATCTAAAGTAGTCAGTGAGCAGTGAAAAAACAGCAACCAAAAAGATCATGGTGGTGGTGAGACTGAGGACTCTGGTCTAAGTATCTCTTTCCCTAATGAATCTTCTGATGAAGAAGAGGGGAATCTAAGACTAAAGGTGCAAAAACTATCAAAAACATGCACCTATCTAGTATCTAAGGTTAGTCACTTAGAATCTCAGGTGACTACCTTACATAATAGGGTCAATAGCAACTTGAGATTTCTTATCTCAAGGAGAAACTAGCTGGGAGACCTTTAAGAAGAACTCAACCAGGACCATAAGAACCTATTAATGTGATTGAACTAACTCCTAGCTCACCTATGCAAGAGGGTGATGCTACCAAAAAGGGGAGAAAGTAATTACAATCACAGAACCTGGGAGTTCTTCATAGAGCATGGACTTTGAGGACTCACCATCTTCACTTGCAAATGTTCATACTCAACAACTTCCTCAAGTTCACATTGATGTGGACTCTATAGACTCCTTCATTTAGAGTCTCTTTGGTTATGTCATCTCCACCTCAAGGAACTTCCAATTACATCATAGGGTGGATGTATGATGCTAACAGAGGAGCCCTTATTCTTCAAAGAGTTAAAGGGCAACAGGAAGTCTTCAATTTTCAGACCTTGAAATACTATGAAGGTCTTGACCTTATCAACATGCCACTTGTAAATCCAAGCCAATCTAAACAAGCTGACAAGTTGTCTCAAAGGATTCAAGATAGGAATACTGAAGAGTTCAGCCTCAGAAAGAGATAGAGGAAATCAGGCAATGTCATTGGTCAACTGGATGTTAAGACAGACCTTGAGATTAGCTTCAAAAGGAAAACCTTGACTGAAGGCCTAGTGATTAAACCTAAGAGCCTTGTCACACCTACAACTACTTCAGAAGTCCATTCCCTTGATGAGACACCTGTTGGTGAAGGTGTATCTCAACCTCTCTCTGCCAAGAGCTTAGATGCTACACCAAGCAATAAAGGCCAAAGCCCTCTCCACCTTGAGTCACAAAGGTCTATGAGTCACAAAGGGAAAAGGAAACTAACTTCTGAGGAGATTGGGGAGGAGGGGAGAGAGAGGAAAAGAAAGCTAAGGGGAGAAAGATCTATTACTAGGTCTGCTGGCTTCATGGAAGCTACAATTATGGCAGCTCTGAGACCAAACACTCAAAATGATGAGTTGAGGGTAGTTAGGATTGCTTACTTATAGACAAGGAACTATGATATTGATAATATAATCTCCCTCCCCTTAGAGGAATTAAATGAACTGCTTGACATGGGAATGTCAAGAAAAAGGAAGGAGGCAGAGGATGCCAGATTGCTTCTTCAAGTTAAGGAAGAAAAGAGACTGAAAAGGCTCTACAAATGTGTTCCTACCCTTTCACCAGTTCAAGAGAGCCCTGTACAAGAGGTTGTGGCTCCATAAGAACCTTAGGTAGACAAAGAAACTGATAGGATCAACTTGATCAACTACCTAAGTGCCACAGGCCTATATCAGGCAAATGCACTTCTTCCCTTATCCTTTGAGTACATAGAGTTTGAGTATCTTAAGAAGCTTGAACTTGAAGTACTCAAAGAAAGAAAGACAACAAAGAGAAAGATGAGAGAAGAGGCTGCAAAGGAAAGAGCCATCATCCAAAAGGCATGAAGAAGTCTGCTGATAGGCAGAGGATGATGAGCTTCTTGAAGTTGTTTGGATTCTCCGGAAGAAGGCTTGGTCCTATGTCTCTATCTACTATGGATGAGCACATTAGGGTGATCAAATAGAAGATCAAAAGAGGAGAACTTGTTGATTTACACTCCCCACCAAGTCAGGTCCCTCAAGAAGTGGAGGTTAAGGTTGAACCTTTTGAGACAACACAACCTAGACCTCCTACTATATCTCAGCAAGCTTCATCTTTTGATCCACAACAGGGTTCTGTCCCCTCTCAATCTGAACCTGTAAGAGTGGAAAACCCAACTGAGGAAGACAAAGATGATCAACAAGGTGTTGCAGGCCAATCTTCTCAGTTAAAAAGTTCAAAGAGGAGAAAAAGCATGGCTTCTAAACCAAAGTCTAAGAAGAAGAAGAAAGAGGCATCCATTTCCAAATCTCAAGATGAGTCAAAACATCTTGAGAATGTGAAACAAGAGGAAGCTCCACCAACTCCAATCCAAGCAGCTCCTCTGGCATCAGGAAGACCCATCTTGTCCTGGACTTACTCTACTAATCCAGAAAGATGGCATGTCATCAAAGATCAACATGTTGAAGATGTCTACACATGGCAAGACATGCTCAATCTACCTCTGTATGATCTTTTTGAGATGAGAATACATTTTGAGAGTCTGAATGATCCTGACCATCTTATGAAGAAAGGCATGGTCATTATCATAATGAGGACTGTCAAGATCTGAAGTCTTTAAATGTTTTGGTAGCATCAGCCTAGAGGGAGTTTGTAAGGTTTCATATAAGGCTTATACAACCCAAAACATCCAAACAGACTGTCCTGCATGAATGCACAAAGTGCTGAAGTAGAATGCTTCAGAAGTTTCACATTCTGCTTAAGAATACATCTTGACTCACCAAAGTGCTGAAGTAGAATGCTTCAGAAGTTTCACATTCTAAGTGTGAAATCTTGCAAAGCCAAAACATCTTCCGAAGCCAAAAATGAAGTCTTCCAAAGCTTTAGAGACAAAGTCTTCTGAAGCTAGTTTATGAAGACAGATTTCTGCCGAAGACTTTTGAGTACATACTTTATCTGATGTACCTTTTAAAGCCAGTTTATAAAGCTAGACCACCTTTTTGTTGCGACTCTGTTTGACTCACCAACTTTCACAAGTTGGTGAAAGGTCCATGCTTTTGGTAAACTATACATTGAGGTCTTGAGTCTACTTCTTTCTACTTTATGTACTTTTACCCTTTTTATAATATATTAGGATGTGAGCTATGGTATGTCATAGTCACTAGTCAAAAGGCAATCTTCCTTTTGACTCTACATTGATTTTGTTGTTGTCTAGATCATGTATCCAGCTAGCCTTCAAAGTATGGTCGGCTGTAGGATGTAGTACAAAGAATCTCCGGTCCCTTGTATCTTTCCTTACGCTTTGTAACACTTGTAAGGAACTAGAGAGCAATATACAACATTCTTGAAAACCAAAACACTTGTGTTTATTTGTTCTTGTTCTGTCTCTTTATTACTTGTGTTTCTTAGTATCATTGTAACTAGTTTCTAGTTCCCTATTTGATCTGTTAAGTGTTCTAAATCAACTCTCCTCATTGTGTGTTTTGTTGTAAATGACCAACCCCCACAAATGGTCCTCCACATAGTGTTCCCGAGGGCTACAAAAAACTTATGCAGGTGGCATTCTAAAGAGAATATCAAGAGAATGTGGAACATTCTTTTCAAAA
Source organism: Flaveria bidentis (assembly GCA_018326385.1). Lineage (NCBI taxonomy): Eukaryota > Viridiplantae > Streptophyta > Magnoliopsida > Asterales > Asteraceae > Flaveria > Flaveria bidentis. The sequence continues at coordinate 9,004 of BJCM01093913.1, read as the reverse complement.
CCGACATGTGGAAGGATTTTCCATACTGGTGGAAGGTCTTGTGTTCGTCTCACACAAAGATATTGTACGATTAAAATTGCATAAAGATGGAAGAAAAGTTAAATGAAGATGGTAAACATGGTAATAATTTTATAGTTATTTTAATCTAATAATGTATTTGTTCATTCTATAAAATTTGTTATTTCTTTCAGAGATGTGGGAATATATTTGGAATAACTGGTTGGTTTCGTACAAAGATAAATTTATTACTTGTTGGATGTACGACCGCCTCAACTTTGATGAATATACAACTAATATGGTTGAGGGGCAACATGCCAACTTCAAGAGTTACCTCACAGGGACCAATAATACGTTGCACACACTTGTCAAATATATTTTTATCCTTATGCGTGGCCAGGAGATTGAAATTTGTAAAACATTCGAGGTGTCTCGTGTGAAGATTACAAAAGACCATCGACTGTAGTTGTTTTAAAAATTTCATTATAAGGTATCTATCTTTTGCATTAGCCTCCTGGAATCGGAATTGATGAAAATGGAAATGATTCAGGAGTTAGAGGGTTCATGTGGACAACAGTTGTCCATGACCATGGGCTTGCCATGTGCTTGTCGTTTGGAGGTATACTTCCGGGAATGTAATATATACTTGAAATACATTTTTACCATTGTTACATGATGCATTTTTTTCACTAATAAATTAAATCCAAACATATGTATTCCACTCGATGCGGTAGATCCACACTAAAGGAAACTTGATTTCAAGCGGATGTATGTCATGCCGCTTAAACCAGACTATGATAAGAAATTTGATGACTTGAAACAAAAGGTCATGTCATCGCCCAATCCTCAAGTAAAAAACGCTTTAAGAAATTGTACAACTCTTTGTTTTCAAACAAGTCAAAACTTAAAGAGCCTAAGGTGTGTCATGACGAATGTAGTCATCCAAATCTTAAGGAGCAACAAAGAATAGCGGACTTTAATACATCACAGTAGTATGAGGCTGCTAGACACAGCTCGTATGCTTCCTCACAAAAAATTATGCCTGACCCGGCGAGGCATAGCTCTTATACCCCTCAGTTTAAGATGCCCAACAACCGTCCTAATCGCCAGCTACTATCACAGGCAGGCGCAATGGGCGTTAGTAGGCGGCAGCATCATGGCACAAATCGCTCGGGGTTTGAGATACGAGCATGCTATGTCCCAACTTCCACTGCCAGCGACTCTTGTGTGCTTGGCGGCACAAGCCACCGCCACCGGGATGAGGATCGCCCAGCGGTTTGGGGACGACACGTGGCACCTGGTGCAGAGATTCCATGAGCTTGTTGCATGGGTGCCCGAGCCGTTTGTGGACCCGCCAAGGTTGGCAGGGGCCGAGGTCCAGGTTCACCAGCTGGTTGGCGGCCAGGAGGATGAGCCCATTCATCCGTCGGACGACCAGGACCCGCCGCAACATCCTCAGAGCGTGTACCATGCCGTGCAGTTGCCTGATCATATAGTTGATATGCTTCAGGATACACAGGCCAGGGTCACCCGCATGGACGATTGGCTCACGCGTATCAAGGATATGATGGAGTGGGTGATACAACACATGGTTGCTGACTATGCGGCATCCAGTACGTCATTGTTGTCACAGCCACCCAAACGGTTAGGGCATGACGATGCTAGCACCTCTGGAGCGGGCGGGTTAGGTTAGGCCCCAGATGATGACTTGGCGGGTTAGATAGATATATTTTGTTTGTATTCCTTTTCTTTTTGTATGTACAAACTCGTTGTATTTATATATGTAGTTTTAGTTATAATGATTTTGTTGTATTTATGATGGTTGTTTGTTTGGTTGTTGTATTTATATATTTGGTTGTGATTGTTTGGTTGTTTGTAATGGTAATTATATACAATGTTTGTACTTTTGATAATGTATTAATTAACTTGTTATGTAATTGCATATAATGTTTATGTAATTTCTATATCGGTTTTTAGTTCTAAATTCTAATGTCACAAAAACACAAACTCATAATATGATAAAATAAAAAACACAACCGATGTCAATATTCGTTTGCATGATTAATACTTCTTTGTTAAAAAAAAATCACATAAACAAATATGTCATGATTTGCATGATTAAAAAATAAACACTAAATAGTATGATTAAAAAAATTAAATATGAAACCCAATATGTCACGGTTTGTACAAACTAGCACATAACCGATTGCAAAACTATCATATAACCGATTGCATATCAATAATTAAGTAGTTGATATACAACTAGCACATATAATAACAAAACAATATTATAAATATACCGCATAATTGAGTGGAAAAAATAAACACAAACTAGTACGATTAAAAAAATTAAATATTAAACCAAACATGTCACGGTTTGCCCAAACCGTGACATATACACCACCACCAAAACCCTAACCCAACTCTAAAAAAACAGACACCCAATACACTCATAATAATTAACGCAATCCCGATGTTTAAAAACATTCTCTAAAACTTAAACGTCGCGGTTTAGCCCATACGTGATGGTTACCGAATACACTTGACCTAACGGTCACAGTTGGACCAAACCTTAACGTTTAGGTCGGGTTTTTTCCAAAAAAACCTACGGTGCGCCTAAAAATCCCCAAAACAAAACGCCCCAGATCCCCAAATCTGAGTACAAAATCATCACCACCACCACCAAAACTCTGGTTCGTAACATAACCTCTAACAATGGCGTTTCCTCTCTCACGACTCCCATCATCCCCACTCACCCCTTTAACAAAACCCATCAACAATCCAAAACCCCCAACAACAATCAAACAAACCCTAAACCCAATTTCCAATGTTGTAATATCAGTTGTCTCGTTGGTCAACTAACTTTTAAGTGTGATGTGTCAACCAACACTCTACATAGTTTTAAGAAAATGAACTTAACAACAAATTAAGCATTAACACAACATATTTTCATTGCAACCTAACTTTTAAACTCTATCAACTTATAACTTTCACTACACTCTATAAACACCAATAAGCACACTACATTTTCTTTAACGGCCAAATATATTAAAACATGGATGGGACTAAAAAATGCACTACGTGGTTTTTAAAAATGAACTTTATAGGTTTCATTTTTTATAATAATATTTGATTATTGTTAGCGCCCATATTGTAACTCACAGGTTTACGTTAATGTTTCATAACGGGTCACGTTTCCGTTGAGTTTCAAATTGAATTATTAACTTATCGTTTTAAGTTTAACCTAAAGCCTTAAAAAAATATTTTTTTAAAAAAATTGATAAAACAAAACGCCCAAATCCCCAAATCTGCGTACAAAATCACCAGCACCACCAAAACTCTGGTTCGTAACATAACCTTTAACAATGGCGTTTTCTCTGTCACGGCTCCCATCATCCCCACTTCCCCTTTCATCAAAATCCATCAACAATCCAAAACCCCCAACCACAATCAAACCCACCATAAACCCAATTTCCAATTTCACCGCCACCAACAGGAAGACCCACCACCGCTTCGCCGTGGTCGTCAACGCCACAGAAGACCAACAGAAACCCACATCAGAAACCACTGAAAACAGCCCTTCGGATGAAGAATTGTCGGAACTGGGAGCAGAGATAAAGAAGACGATGATGGAACGAGAGGTTAAGAAGGAAGAGAGTATGTGGGGCGGAGTGGTGGAGGAGATTGGGCAGATCGAGTGGCCGGCGTTCGGTAAGGTTGTGGGTACGACGGGGGTGGTGTTGGGGGTTATTGCGGGTTCCAGTGTCGTTTTGCTTACGGTTAATGCCGTTTTGGCTGAGCTTTCCGATCGGGTGTTCGCCGGACGTGGGGTTCAAGATTTCTTTGGATGATGATGATTGATGATGATAAGGGGGTGAAGTTTTAATAATGTACCCAATTGCGATCGTTTATTTCCTATTGGTAAAAAGGAAATGAAGAGGATTTATTTTTCATTTAATGTTCTTCGTTGTATGATTGTATTAGCATAACTCATCAGCCATGTTATTGTTATCGATCGTGTTGAGTTGACAAGTTAATTGTTTAACATTACTTATGTTTTTGTTGGTGTCAAAAAATTATTATTACCCGGAAACATTAAAACTTGTGATCTAAACATGACACGTCTAACTTGTTTATTAAAACATGCTTCATTTAATTAAATATCAACTCGAATACAATTTGATTATTAAACAAGAAAATGTTACGGTCCAAAAATTAATAATTTTGGGTTGTGTCGAAGATCACCACCACCACATTACAGTTGTGCTATGATGAACCTGTTTCAATTTGTAAAACTTGTTTAATAGATTGTGCGACTTACTTGATCCTACTAATTAGCAAAGTATTATTAGTGGTTATTTGTTAGTATCTTAATCAACCTTTTAATAGTTCAAATGTTTAAATAGTTCAACATTTAATGATTCAGACTGTTTGTTTCACGAATGAATATCTAAATACTAACGCCGAATGATTAAGAGATCTAATACTGAATTGTCAAGACCTCTTATCTAAATTGATCAAACATTTGACTTTGAATAGCTAAACAATACAATAGTTCTTAATGGTTCAGACCTCTTAATGGTTTAGTACTTAATAATTCAGACCTCTTATTAGTTTAACAATTAATCATTCAGATGCTGACAAACAAAAGTTTTATTTCATGTCTTGTGGTTAAAATAAAAATAAAAAAAAAATTCAAAACACCCATTTGATCGTCAGGGTCACATACTCACATATGAAGACCGTTGGAAGGCCGCAAAATCCAAGTATCAATCATAAACATCCATTGGAATGCCACAAGATCTAAGTATCAATCATAAACATCCATTGGAATGCCACAAGATCTTACCATCTTAAAACTCTTGTGTTCAAATTTAGAACATAAAAAGTTGCAAAACCAAAAACCAGAACTACAAATCTTCACATCATTTTCTTGCAACACCATTAATGAAAATGCACAATAATTTGAATCAAACTGAACTAACAGATATTATGCGTTTGCGGGACCCACAAGAACACCCTGCGCAGATCCTTCTTTCTTGCTGTTATCATCCATAGATTCCCCATCATTCTTTCTGATCCGAATTTTGTATTTAGCCTCAAAATCAGTCAACTCTTTCTTCTTCCTTTCCAAAGCTTCGTTAAGTCGAGCAATCACCACTTCAATTCCTTCCTTGTTGTGTTGAACAGCTGGTAACACTTCCTTAATTGTTCTCTCAACAAGCACGCCACCAATCAACCTGTAGCAACGCCGTGCAGGATCAAGTGGCTGTATAGCATTAATGACCAATGAGTGCTCACTTACTTCCATCTCGAGTTCTGTGATTTTGGAGTAAATTTGATTCATTTCGCTTCTTATGCTGCCATATTTGGCTGCAACTTCTTGCTCATTGATTGGTTCTATGTGTTCACTTCCAGATATGCCAGCCATGAGACTGCAATCAGAAACACAGATTCAGATGTTAAATCTCATTCCATGTGGCTCTAATCAGATCTGGCAACAGGTGCGGGTTGGGCCAGGTGACAAACTGGGTTCAAATCAGGAAATTTAAATGACAAATGAAGTGGACTAATAATATCATCAAGATTTTCTATACTAACATTAGCAGGAAAGGTCAAATTTAATTCATTAATATAACATGGAGCTGAACGCAATCACATTATACGATGGCAATAATTTCTTAAAATTACACTCCAGAAAGTTATGAAGAACATCAATTACTATGGAAGGAAGTAAAATAACTATGGTAAGCAATAAAAGTTCAAGTATTATATAATAATCTCAAAAAGATATATAACTAACAGACCCTCTACATATACACTATTAAGCAGAGACCACTAAAAGCAACATAGTAGAGAACATCGTATAGGCTTACGCCCATGTATAGTACAGAGCTACTTTGTTGTTGGCAAAAAAGATCAGATGGACTTCATATGTAAGTAAGGTGTTCCTTTTCAGTCCATTTTGACCTTCAAAGAATATACATATGTGATATGTCCCAAATAGACCCACAACAATGTAGCCATAAAACAAAATAATCAAGAAAGATCCATCCTCTAATAGGTTATAAGATAAATTAACAAAAAGATAATGAAAAATAATGAATGGGGTCATGAATAACTATGTTTCTCTCCAACTACTTCTACATGTTAATAATTCTAGAATCAATTACATAGACGAATGATGATTTGAAATCCAATATTGAGTAGAAGTCCGAAAATATGCCACTAAACTATGTCTTTCACAACATAAACTACCAGATTCCAGTGCTAGAATTACCATGTGGCAAGCACTAAAAACAGTGTCAGGTTCAAAGCTTAAATGTCAATGGATCGAATGAATTTCTACTTGTATTCTCTTGTTGTTATCCTTTCTTGGTCTAACAACATGAAGCAACCTTACACCCACAAAATGATAGATGTATGTTGGGTTGGTTTTCACCTTCAAAACTATATACTATTCAAGTTGTTTAGAAAATACCGCCAGTTGAATCAAACTTAACAAAAACTACAATCTCCAGTCCAACAAATATATTGCCAGTCTGCCACTTTATAGCAGAAATGTGGCCTTTAAGACTAAGGTTCAGAACTTCAGATCACTCTCAGTCAATGATATACTTAAAAGAGTTTTATATATCATTATATTGCATATACATTAAGAAGCATGCATACTCTATTAAATCTATCAAGGGACACATATGGGTTCAGCTTTATATGATGCATATAGGTATGTAAACAGAGTGGAAGCAGAGATTGCAATACTTGTATCAGATAAAGATGGAAATCTGATAGCCACATCTCATCCAAATACGAGAAACTTCCACAGCTTCCTTTTGGTGGAAATTATTTGGATATATTATATATGAATGTCAAAATGCATTCAAATAACCTGAATGCTACATGAAACCAAAAATGACATGAATGTAAAGACTTTTTGTGACAAGTCAACAACAAATCGAATCAATTGAGGTTGGACTGTGAGAATGCAAGATGACATCCTAAACACTATATCAACATTTGCAAACAACTTGATAGCACCAGCATTAACCAAAAGAACTGAACTTGAAGCTAGTGTCAGATGTTTCTCAAGTCCAAACAAAATCTACAGCAAGAGCAACACGGCAGTGAGTAGTTATAGTGCGTTACTTGGTCAATCCCAAAAGACCCAAATTGTTTGCGGCATTTCATCGAACAATTGGATAGCATAACATGATCCTTTTGAATACTCAGTTACAATAAAGTGTGCATACCATTAACTGCTAATTATTGAAAAAAACACGAATCGCTATAGAAAGTCGGTTGCTAACTATGAAATGGAAGTGCAGAGGCAACAGCAATAACTACAGAAAGAAACAAGAATGTATGAACAACAGTATAGAACAGCTTACAGTAATCGATGGCTTGATCGACGGGAAGAATATACTCCGGTAATCGATGCGCGATAGACGATTTCCCACAAGGGAACCCTAAAATGGCAGATACCACTAAATGAACATATGCCAACAAGTGTAGGCAAGGCTCGGGCGTTTAAACACCGGTTCGGTCCGGTTCGGTGCGGTTCGGTTTGATTCGGTTCCGTTCGGTTCGGTTCGGTTTGGTTCGGTTTTCGAGCTGCAATGTATTTGTTGTTGGAATTCAAACAATCAAAACTAAAATTGAGTATCAGTTCAGTATTGATTTGGTTTTTAGTGGTTGTTCTTTCGGTTATATATCAAAACTAAAATTGAGTATCAGTTCAGTATTGATTTGGTTTTTAGTAGTTGTTCTTTTGGTTATATTTGGTTTGCTAATTTAAATGTTATAAATTTGATTATGAAGCTGAGTTTTATTGTTTTGAAGTGTTTTAAACATGTTCCAAACATATAAATACAAGAAAATACTTAAAAGTACATAAAATATATATGAAAATATGTTTAAATACTTGAAATTACATGTAATACATATAAAAAATATATGAACATATGGTTATCAATACGGTTTCAGTTATATCGGTTATGGAATATGGGAAAATCGAAACCGAAGCCAAATGGCTTGATTTTGGCCCTATCTTAATGGTAACCGGTTGATTATTTTGGTTTAGGCTACTATCGATTTGGTTTTGGATTTTTTTCTGTTATCGGTTTTGCATGTTCGCTTGTAAATAAAGTCAGGAAAAGTTTAAAATCTCAAATTTAATTAATATTCAAATCATTAGTTAAAAACTTAAAATAAATGCTCCTGCACCATTAGCTTCGTCGGGATGAGCACTAGCCCTCTCAAACTGCTTGGCCAAATCTTGAATATCCATGTTAAGGTCATCTTGAGCCATTACCCTTTCGGCTAATTTCTTCACCTCTGACCTCACCCCTCTAATCTTGCTGGCTACATTCATAAAAAGACTAGCTTCTTTCCGAGTCTCTTCCCCAGCCCCAGCCTTTATGTGATTCCTACACAACACTAATAAATCTTCATCACAGAAACTGAACAATTCCATAGGATCAAAAACTTTAAATTCTTTGCCATTTTTCACCCTAATCATAGCTTCCCCAGTGTTATTATCATAAAACCATTTCTCGAAATCCTGTAGCTGTTGGGGAAGGGGATCAGATAATCTCACCTTGTTCACAGTCTTTGGCGGCTTAACTCTCAGAACAATTCTTCCCTTTCCTGTTTCCCGGTCCTTGTCTTTCTTTGACCTTCTCCATTCTGCCTTCATGTAACCACATTCAGAAATGGATACTTTGAAGTGTCAGTCAGATCATCTAACTCAGATTGAGTTAGTTGATTAGGCAGGCCGGCTGCAGCTTTCAGATGTGCAATCTCCTCAAATAACTACTTCAGAAGGCAGTTTTGATCAACAAGCATCTTCTTTATGCCCTCTATCACCTCATCTTTTTGCTTTTCTCTAATCTCTTGGTTGGTAAGTTTAGTCTTGATCATGCTCAGTTCATTTGCCAAAGAAGTATTCAGATTGTGAATCATGTCTTCATCAAGGTTTCCTCTTTCCTCCCTTCTTTCAGTGAATCCT
>BJCM01093912.1:0-18274 GCA_018326385.1 Flaveria bidentis | reverse complement strand
TATGGAGATATATTTGACCTTTAATATAATAATATTCATAACAAAATTAGTTCCACCAATAATAAACTTTTTATTTAGTGTTGTCTATGTTTAGCTTAAATAAAGATGAAAGTTTATAATTTTAATTTCTGGCACTCTAAATTTTTGGCATGTTCGAAACAAATTTATAAGTTGTGAGATGTCATTGGCTACATGTAGATTATCATAAACTTCACCGTATGAAATTTGCATATATTATTTACACATAATCCAAAAAGTTAAAGATATACATTTACAAAAATAAACTAATTTGAATAAGAGGTATTTACATAATTTCTCTTTTTAAGCTCATTAATTACATATTTATCCAAACTAAGTAATTAATTACATATTTTCTCTTTCTAAAATATGTATCACATTCTTATCTATTCTATTAATATTACTAAATAAATGATTATTGTATCCATTGTCACACCCCAACCTTGACGGCGGAAACTCGAGTTGTGAGAGTTAAGATCGTTCACAACCACATAACACTATTATTAAATCCAAATATATTAATCATAAGTTTCAATTGCAATGTTACAAACATAAGTCTCAAACAAAGATAACATCATGTATAAAAGTTAAATGTGACAAGTTCATCCATTTATTTCTCTAGATCCAATCCTAGATGTGATAAGCTTCAAAGAGCAGTAATCATACTTGAGCATTTCCTGAAACATGTTAAAAATAAAAGGTCAACAATAATGTTGGTGAGATTTTCATAGTTTTTAATACTTAAGTATATAAAAGATGACAATTCATATTGTAAGTTAGAGAACACAGTAACTATAGATGTAAGACAGAATGCACAATCAAACCTTGACATATTTTTACAAGTCTTAAACATTTACAAATATATACGATTAGCTAAGTGTACTTGGATTAACCAAGCAGACTTGTCAGGCCCATAGATATAATAATAGCGTTATGTGGGTGTGAACGATCTTAACTTTCACACCTCGACGTTTCCGCCGTCAAGGTTGGGGTGTGACATCCATATTTTTACTAAGTTAATTTTATATATTTTCATTCTTAAAAACATCAATTACGTATTTTTTTCAAGTTTGAGTTTTCTATATAAATAAAAAAATTAAAATTACAACTCCAAATACAAAAGTTAAAACTTTATTTGAAAAAAAATACTCACCGGTAATCAAAGTTATATATCCAAATACAAAACACAATTGCCGAAGTTTTAAACAATTATAATAACAAAACATCAATATGTAAAATCTCTTAGTAAAAACAAGATACAATAATTATTTGATAGGTTAATTCTAATGAAATAGATATAGGAAAATGAAATACGTAATTGATTTTATACATTTGAGAAATATGTGTAACATCCGGACCCTCACACCACCAATATTGTCGTTTTGCCCACGAGTAGCTCATGACTTTGCTTTTGGTTGACCCGGTGAAAACTTCCTACGGAGATCACCCATCCCTAGATTGTTGTCACCTGAGCACGCTTAACTATGGAGTTTTCCTCTCATCCACAATCAATACACCCAAAAAGCGTTGATGATGTTAGACGCATGTCATTTCTTATAAACCATGAATCTCTCCTATCCACGGACGATGTAGGATTTGCCTAGAGTGTTACAAACACCCCCTTTTGTATTCATCTTCGTTGATGAGATTGGCCCCACCATTCCATCTATGGATGTGGGATTGGCCTAAGGTGTCCCTTTAAAAACCCTCGGGAACTCACCATTCTTGATAAAGTTTGCCCCACCATCCCACACATTACAAGAGTGGCTCTGATAATATTCTATAACATCAGACCCTCACACTACCAATATTGTCTACTTTGCCCACAATGATCTCATAGATTTGTTTTTTATGACCTTGTTGAAAACTTCTCAAAGAGATCACCAATACCTGGATTGTTGTCACCTAAGCACTTTTTACTGTGGAGTCAACTCTCATCAACAACTAATGAACTACAAATCTCTCATGTCCACGATCGATGTGAGACTTGTCTAGAGTGTTACAAAATGTATTTTATGATTTTAAGAAAAGAAAATATGTAAAAATCTCTTTAAATAAAACCATTTAAAATTAAGAAGTCTTGGTTTCGAGTCACGCTTAGGAGCAATAATGCTTTGTGTTGAATCAAAAGATTTTTCTAGTTATGAGGTTAATTACTCTTAAGGGGATTGGGGGTGCACAACTGACTTGAAAATAGACAGATAAACTCAATTAAAATAACATTTATTTTTCGAAACATAATCGTACATTTCTCTTAAAAAAACTAAAATTTATCTCTATCATCTTTTGGATATAAGATTTATCTTAATTACCAACCATACATACCTAGTCTTTGAGCAAAACTAGCGACAAATCAATCAACCTCTTATCTACAACAATCTTAAATTTGTCACAAGTGTATTATAATTAAGATTATACGTAGTGATTGTTTAGTTAAAATATTACTTAAATGATACGTAGATAAAAACAATTTCACTAAAATCTCTTTTATATCAAGTGTAATGGTTAAATAGTGTTTAAAGTTCTATTGATGCAACAATATAAGAAAAGTTGTGTTTGCCGTCCGTAAAACATTTGAAGCCCTAAGCCGGCCACTTGTGTTTATGTTATGATGTATAGAGTCATTAAAATACTCACTACGTATAGTCTAAAACCATCGTTATATATCCATCACAAAAACTTAACCTTGGTAAATCTACTGCAAAAGAATTAGCGATGAATCTAATTACAACGGAAATATGTATAGTAACAAATTGAATATTATATACTTGATAAAGATCCACTCCACAACATCCATGAAGGGCTAAACCTCACTAATTACAACCACCAGTATGGTTGATGTTATCTCGATCATAATTATTGTTCATTTGATTTATTAATGTTATGTAAAACTGAATATTGACTCGTGATTTTTATGAATATTATAGGCTCGATCTCTTCATTGTTTTCACACAATGTAAACCATCTGTTTCGAGTTTAATTAGTTTAGAATCAACATAAGCGGTGTAGAAAGCATGATAAATATTCAGTATATTTAATCAACATTATGAACCATGGTATGTATATTATATCATTCCAATCACATAATGAATCTTAATAAAGTTAATTTTGACTCGAAATCAGATATGAAAATGTATGTAATTACGTTTCCATTGCTTTCTTGCAAAGTTCTCTTAGTTTGAATTGAAGTACAAATATTCGGCTTCTTTAGCTTTGAATTATATGCAATAACATATTAACATTTAGTTGTTGTATCTACAGTGACTTACCACGTGTATAGCCCATGATGGATACTGTTGTTTTGTTTTCAACAAAATCAAACCTTTGAATGCTTTTCATTATACCAAACTAATTCGTTATATATATAGATATATATTTATTATTTGATCAAATTAATTCTTCAACCATATGTTTAATATAATTAACTTCTCAGTTAAATTGAGGTTTTAACTCAATTTAAGTTAAAAAAATGGAGGAAGGGACTTTGTAACTTTGTTATTTATTATTCCATATATAATTCTATTTAATGGTTCTTGATTTTTTATAATATCAAAAATAGATTGTGGGTTTGAACAATAATTACATATCTAAATATATAGTATAATTACTCCATTTCGGTCTAAATGATGAAAATTTTGACATATTTAAGCGTAATAATTATATATGCTTTATTTTAAAATAAAATTGTAATATTCTTTGACGTCATGACATTTTAAGTGTGGTGCATAAATTGTGGTCTGGAATATGTCAAGGTGGTCTAACTGAGAGTCATGCAAACTTAATGTATTTAAATAATTATACCTTGAAACATAGTTATATCCATTTTGGATTCAATATGTGTCGACGTAGTTTCTTTGTCCATTGTTTGATTCAGGTATGTGAGTGTATGTCAACAAAAAACTGAGAATTGGGGATATCACGATTAATCAAGATAAGAGAATTAATCTGACAAAAAAACTCTAAAATTAGGTTTAACGAGAACTAAAATAACATATCAGGGGCTCTTCAATCACCAGCGTGTATTATAGAAAAAAAAAATTAAATTGATAAACTCCGGCGTGTAATCAGATAAAATTACGACCAATAGAAAAAGTAGAAATCCTCCAAATATCAAATTACATGTAAATTAACAAAGATCAGTTGATGATTTATATCACTTAGTTTAAGGCTTAGACACGCGTTAAATTGTAAATTTTGTCTCCTATTCGGCCACTTAAGAGAACACTTGACTCTATAGTCTTTGATATATTTATCTTTGTTTTATTGAAAACCCATGTGTTTATCCACATAAAAAATCTTCTCGTAAAGTTCCTTATAGCGATTCTTGATTGCAATATAGTGAACATAATCGGACTTTGAATGGTGGATTATGAAGGTTACTTGAGTGAAAGTATTGATGGAGATGGACAATGATTAAGTTTAGTGATTGTGATGTTGAGAAAATGAGTGTATCAAAAATAGAGGTGGGCATAAAAATCGGGTTCGGACCCGACCCGATGTACCCGTACCCGGGTACCCGATGGGAGGCATACCCGGTTTGGACCCGTAGGGTTGGAACCGGGTTTAGCTTTTGAGTTTTTTAGCGAACCCGACCCGACCCGGTCTAAACTCGAATTGAACCCGGTATTGGACATAAAAAAAGAAAAGAAAACAAGAAAAAAATAAACTAAACCCGGGATTGGACCCGGTTCCGGAACCGACCCTACCCAGGTATGGCGGGTAGGGTTTTCAAGCAAGTGAACCCGACCCGGGTTCGTACCCGGGTTTACCAATACCCGGGTACAAAAATACCCGATTGAGCCCAACCCGGTTTCGGGTATAGCCCAAAACTCAATTTTCACATCTCTAATCAAAAAGTAGGATGAACATGAATGGGTTTCACATTGATGTATTGGGCCTATTGGATATGGGCTTGGATAATAAGATTTTGTCTTATATTTGAATCTTTTTAGGATCCCGTTGTCAGTTGTCACCAATAACCCATAACCCACCCAAAATATCCAACACCTAAATTACACATTTATTGCCCTTTAATTCTAATCCTTTTAGCAATTCAAACGGCCTTAATGATATAAAGCAATTTTAATACCATAACAACCGGAACCGAACCAAGCAAAGGTTTGATCCAACTCATTTTGTTGCAAACTGAGCCGCTGGGCTAGGATCGAACAAAATTGAACAAGATATTGTTGCTCGAACTCTGATCGGTTTATAAACAAGCGGCTCAATTTTGTATCAAATTTCGTATAAAACTTGTCCAAATCCCAATATTGCATTACACAATAGTTTAAAGCTTTCAAGTTTGAAATTCAAACTCAAACAATTTAATAAAAGTATACAAAATTAGTTTAACGAAATATAAAAACAAAATTTAAGTTCAACATGATGAGTTTTTATTCCATTTGACTTTTCCAGAAGACTTAATATAATAAATTAACTTAAAACAAAAATGACAACTAAATCACTAAAAAACTATGTGTTATGTCAAAACACAATCTGTTGAACTTTTTTTTGAGGGTTACATGCGCCAACGTTGTCGATCTAACGTCATCAACGTTCATACCGGTCCGATGGTCGTTCGCGCGATCCTTGCCCAACTGTTGACCGCTCAAAACAGACAAGTTACTTGGCAAATGACTCGTATGGGCAGAACCGGACCGCCGATGACACCGATAACCAGTTCACCCGGTCAAATCCCGAAAACATTAGAAGTTTGATATAAAATGTAACATCACGTTTTCAAGTCAAAATACGAAAGAATAAATAATTAAATACAACCCCGATTGATCATCAAGTGTTAATTTATTAACTCGTATATCATTGGTGAAAATGCACATCACACGGATCACGAATTAATCCCATCACACCCGTCCATTTAATCCCAATCCAACGGCTAAAAACATCCTCAAAACCCACCAAAATTTCAAACTTCCCTCTCTTCACCAATATAAAAACACCTCATCACCCTCATCAACAATCCATCAAATTCATCCGATTATCATCAGTATCAATATTCCCCCAAATCAACACTCATTCCCAATGGCTCGTACGAAGCAAACCGCAAGAAAATCGACCGGAGGAAAAGCCCCAAGAAAGCAGCTAGCCACCAAAGCCGCCCGGAAGTCGGCTCCAGCCACAGGCGGCGTGAAAAAGCCCCATAGATTTCGGCCGGGGACGGTGGCGTTGAGGGAGATAAGAAAGTACCAGAAGAGCACAGAGTTGTTGATCCGTAAGCTGCCGTTTCAGCGGCTCGTGAGGGAGATTGCTCAAGATTTCAAGACGGATCTCCGGTTTCAGAGCTCGGCTGTTGCGGCGTTGCAGGAGGCTGCTGAAGCTTATCTTGTTGGGTTGTTTGAGGACACCAATCTTTGTGCGATTCATGCGAAGAGGGTCACGATTATGCCCAAAGATATTCAGCTTGCGAGGAGGATTCGAGGTGAAAGAGCTTAGAGATTTGGTGTTTGATTTGATCGTGTAATTTGTTTGTTTCATCAATGTACCTTGAATCTTTAAGGAATGCAAGTTTAATTGGTTCTTAAAGGTTTGATTTTGATTGTGTTTATCATCAAAGCATCAATGGTGGTTTGAACTTTGTTTCAGTTAATAGAAACGAATATGATTAGTCAAAATCATGATAACTTGTTGGTTATCAAAATCACAGTAAAATTATGGATTGAATTAGTTTGTTATTTTGTCGATTAAATTAGATTTAGTGCAGAATTTCAAGTTACTAACATATTATTACGCAATTTTTATGTAACAATTTGTGTGTATGAGTATATATGTTAGTAGAGATAGTATGAATATTAGATTATAGACTCATCCTCTATACAACAAATCAGAGTGGCGCAGCGGAAGCGTGGTGGGCCCATAACCCACAGGTCCCAGGATCGAAACCTGGCTCTGATAAAGAGTAGGCTTTCATATGCATAATATTTTTTTGCTTCACTTGTTTAAAATTCACAAGCTTTACTGCAGTTTGTAAATTAAATTCTAGTTTGTAAATTAAATTCTAGTTTGTAAATGAGCCTCAGCTGTGGGTGTAAGTTGTTTATGGAAGTGAGAAAAAAATGAGAAAGTTGATTGACTGATGGTACAAAAGTACATTGTATCAAAGTTACTTCTCCATTTTTATTTGGTATATGAAAATGCCGAAGGCAAGCCTTTCTATCTGACTTTGGCTTCTGAATTGCATATTACAAAAGAATTGTACATCGTAGTAGTCGTGAGGCAACTACATCAACTGATGAGATTTTGAGGTATCAATATATGACAAGGTAAAACAAGATTACAAGCTTGACAAAACCTGTCATGTTCAGATTGGATTCAACATGTTAAAATAATCCGTTTAACACCCTAAACAAGACAGTGTTACACAAGACCTGCAAACTTTCAGCTTTAAATTGATCTATTTTACTATCACTTTTTGCTTTAACGTTGTTGTTAAATTTGGCATCTTGAATGAATAAGCAGAATATTAATTTTAATTTAGGCAATTAAGCACTATTCAATAATGATAGTCATAATAAAAACAGACAGTGTACAACAATTATCATATCACATACAACGATATACGACACAAGATGACGAAGATGGATAACTCGGGACCTAAGACAATAAGGCCCGGCCGTCTCGTAATTACTCAAGGCCCAATCTCTAGTCCTACTTCAATGAACAATCTTTAGGAGAGAATCTTGAAGTAAACTGTATATTGTTCATCTCTCAAACTCAACAAAGGCTGCAGAATATAATTCATGTTTAACCCTTTGGCCACAAAGCTAATTGGATGGTAATTACTAATTCCACTGTTTGCCTTAAAACTAGTTGCCGCCACAAACTCGGAATCTGGTTCACCTGAATCACACCTCAGTTTCACCATCTTGTCCAAATTATGCACAAAGCAACTCTTCTGGTTTACAGACTCTAATCTGACCATTCCTTCACTTCCATCCACTAACCGGAATAGCGCATTCTGCTGATCACAGGAACTGTTGATTCCAAGCCCTTGTTCTTTTCCATTTTGTACAATCAACATCCCGGGATGATTGTATGGTTCTAACATGATGGTTTTACCTATAGCATCCTTAAGTGACAATATCCGATCTTTGGGATCTGCTGAGATGATTCTAAATGTTGAGAATACAGAATCATTAGATCCCGGGCCGGGGAAGTTCACCATTTTGATGGTCTTGTTGGTGTGTGCTAGAGCAAATGTTGACTTCTCGGTTTCTTGAGAAAAAGAGATTAAATGGGAATTGTAATCCGATGGAATGGGAGTGATCCAGTCAGGAAGAGAACCTGAGGCTGGTTTTAGCTCATAATCACCGGTGGTCAAGCCAACGAGCAGATACGGGCCGAATAAAATGGCATGAAGAGAAGCATATTCAGACCGATCATCTGGAAAATTAACATTGTTGTTTTAGACTTTTAGTCAATAACGAATAACGTTATAAGCTGTTTTACGACTTTAAACCTGTAGATGAAGAAATTTTTTACCTTGAATAGCCTCCATTCTAAGTGTTATTGGTAGTTCAAGGGTAATAACATCCGATGTGCTCCAGTTTTTGGCGACCGATAAGAACTTACCTGTATCAAGAATTTGTACAAAGCTTCATAACTTAAGTTTGGCAATCTTCTTTTTAAAGATTTACTTTTGAGTAAAGAGATAGCGTATAATAGTTAACCCAGGTATCAAAATACGCCATAGGTTTCCTGTCTTAACCCCTTGAAGGTCACCTATTTAACATAAGTGGCACTTTACCTGCTGGTACACGTTAGCGGGTATTGGTGGAGTCATATGAGTTTTCCCTAACGGGTATTATGGTTAATAAAAGAAAAAAGTACCCACATGCCGCATTTTAAAGTACGAGTGATATATGAGTGACATATATATACATTATCCCATGATTAAAAGATTCATACCTTTAGATGTTAAAGGAATACCCTGACCATTAAGTGTTGCTTTTGCATCCAGTGTAGTCCAAGACGGTATTCTAAAATTCAAAGTAGACGACAATCCTTCCTGCATAAGGATTGTAGCATGTGTTTGAAAACGAACAAGATAAATGTCAAATATAACCTATTCAGCGTTTTATAACGTTTTACCTTCTTTCAAGAGATTGTAGCTGTCACTCGAAGCCGCTGATCCCATGATACAACAGGCATTACTTTCTGATCGAGAAAAATCTGCCCAAGTTTCCACTTAACCGAGCTTGATATATACTGAATGATGTAAATTGCAGGGTCCTTTCCCGCTTCTTCAAAGTAAATTGAATCACCTAACTTCGAGAACGATTCGATCCCTATAAAGAAACAAGAGGGTATGACGATCAAAAAACTTTTTTCATTGTGTATACGAGAACATATAAAAGAAATCAAATATCCAAACCTGTTCCATAACAACACCAGAAAGAATCAAAAGGTGTTCCCCATTTATGAAATCCTGAAGCTTTTGACATTCCCGGGCCTAATGGCAACATATATATCATAATCCCAGGTTCTTTCCCCTTTGAATACTCAAGACACCATTAGTCAACGCTCGTTCATAATAATCTGCATAAGCCATTTCTTTTGTCCATCTAAACAAATTCCTAGAGACCTGTATAACAAACAAATGTGAACCTATCGCTAATGTGACAAAGAAACATAAGATTAATCTTTTTATTATCGGCATACCTTTAACATGTTATAAGTGGTACATGATTCTTCATTCTCCATCTCCAAGGTGGTCGCTAGTCGTTTTGGGTCAGACCTGAGAAAACCAACCAACATGTTCGATACATGAAAGTTTTCACACTTTTACACGTGAAAAATGTTCGTAATTGAAAAGTAAATCATAAAATGACCATTATACCTCATTACTTAAAAACAACACTTTTTACAAAAGAAACTGATCATTTGCTATATTTACCAGAACTTGTTGATTGATGTCCCTCCGGTAGCATATGTGTGAGAAGAGGTAACAGCATCCATGAAAAACATCCCAATTTCCTGAAAGATATAGTGCAAAAACAGTGGCATATTTTTAATTAAGTAGTGTTTGTATGTTAATATTATCTTAGGGTATATGTATACCTTGTAGATAGGATCACCAGTGACTTCATACCGCATTTGTGATCCAACAACAATTGGAATATGTGTATTGGCATGAAAACCAGATAACTCATCAGCCTACAAACGTTCTTTGTTATGTATAATATACCTATATTATTCGGGGAAAAGAATTACAGTTACATAAATCTTACCTTTATAGCTAGCGGTCCAAGAAAGCATGGTTTGTCAAAAAGATTAGCCAATAATAAATGCTTTGTATCTCCCTAGTAACATCAAAGAAGCACATTAATGACATGCAAAGTCATATGTAGATGGAGCGTATTCAATATAGAACCAATGTTAAGTAGAGAACAAGATAGAAAAGGATTTATGGTTATACAGTTACATAACTATCTTGTATATCGTAGTTAAAGCAATAGATACAAACATTTTCTACTTAAAGTTGGTCTAGTATTGAACACCCTTCACAAGCAAACAACATAATGAGTTATGTCTATTTTCAACTTACTGTTATGGTATACAACCGATACATGACATCATTCATCCCACCACTTTCTTCATTTAAAGATTGCCAATGTCTTTCAATAGTGTACATGGTGATCACATTTTGCACACGTTTGCAGAAATAATCTGCCATCTTAGTAACCATTTTCAGAGCTTGATTGTTACCAGCGAAAACATATTGATCAACTAAACCTGCCATTATCTGCCAGTTACAAGAAAGTATGATCCAAAATTCAAAGAAAAGACGCATATAATCTCTTAAAACAGTAGACTTTTACCTTGTGAATGGTGTAATATGGAGCCCAAACTGGTCGACTAGCTTCAACACGATCAAAAAACTCAATCGGGAAAGCAGAGAGATACCCCGTGCCCATCTTTTCTTGACAATCACCGAGTGCAGATACTAATTGAGTCATCTTTTCTTTTAAAGTCTTGTGACCTGTGCTTGCCCACATTAGAGATGTAGCACTCAAGTAATGCCCTGATAACATTTTCAATAGAAAGATGGTAAATTAGTCAACTTTTTATTATACAACAAATCTTTCATGTATATTCACAATGAAATCCAATCTGGATATCATATTATCACATAACTAAACAAAAAACTGTAAAGAAAACAATCAAGAAACACTTGGGATGTACACAAACCTACAAAGTGACCACGGAGCTCTTGATCCGGTGCCTCCCAACCACCATACGTAATGCCTGGCGTCGGCAAACCAGTAGTTTTTCTAAAGTTCCAAACTAATCTATCAACATCAAACATCAACAAGTATTCGAAATTGGTTTCTTGAGCTTGACCATGAATTGAATCAGGGTCCAATCTCACGTCACCTAAAGGAATTTCGTTCAAGAAATCCGCGGAAACTTGAGACTTAACCCCTTGATTTTTCATCTGTCTATACATCAACATCCAGCCATATTCATCTTCCTGCTTCAGCACTTTCCTAGGGAACAAACTACCCCAAGTAGAATCATCACTTGGAGTCAAATGGTTATGAGATAACACTTGTTCTTTCCATGTATCATTATTCGTATTCAACAATTGGTGTCGAAAACTGTGTGATGAGAGCTCAGTTGGAGTGTTGGTGCATTCCTTACCAAAAACATTCTCACAAATCAAACTCAAAATCACAATATGAAGAATCTTATTCTTCATCTTCCACAAGATAAACAATTTCATTTTGTTTCAAGAATCACGAACACTTTTGATTACTTATATGCAAAAATAACCAAACCCCATCTCATATTGGACAATATGCCTAACCTAAAACCACTTTCACTACAAACAATCATTAATCCGACAAGGGTTTGTTTAAATCCCTCAATCAAGAAGGGGGAGAATGACTGAAACAGATACAAAAGCGAAATTCGTCGATCAAAAGGGGGAATAATGTCGTCTAGCGTAAGAAAACAAAATTGTGGATAAAGATTAGATGAAACAGTGAGTACAAGACAATGATGTCTGTTATCTGTATCAATGGAGTGATTGAGTTCTGATATGAAACGGGTGTAAATGACAGATAGAGATGGAGACAATTGAATTGAATTATGAGAATTAGGGATTACATGTGGGAATTTGTGATTTGAAAGATGAACGCACAAAAGTTAGGTTTTCTTGATAATATTATGTCATGTTGTTGTTGTTTCCACCATTTTAGGTTGATCAGCCATGAACGTGGACCTGATCGGAACGAATATCGGTTTTCCGGTGACATTGTCTCCTTCATGTTAGGGGAGGTGATTTCTTTTAAATTCGATAAGTTATATAAGTTCAAATAAACTTTACGAATAATAATCAAAGTCTTAATATTTATTATTTATATAACATCACTCTCGTAATTTTTTTAGTGATAAAACAACTTAAGCTGTGTTATTGTGTCATTTTGTTTCATGTTTATAACTCATAACAATATCGGGTTTGATAGTTATTATATATATATATTTTTTGTAATTCAATGATTCATGTATTTTTTTAAATAAAGTTTTTGGAAATTGTTGTATTGTTGAAATGAAGTGTAATCATTGTTTAAATGTAAATCTTAACTCATAACAAAGCGTAATCAAATCTTCGATTTCAAATTTATTCAGAGTTTGAAGTAGCGTATGATCTTTTAATATTTTTAGTTAAATAGTTTCTTCATATCCGCATAAAACATACATATGATATTGTCATTAAATTAAATTAAATATTAAAGGATTTTTGAAATGGTTATTAACTCTTCTTAATTTATAATATTAAAATATTAATCCATTAAAAAATTTGAAATTGAAATCGTTTATTTTTGAAACAGTTTATTGATTTAATCAATCTCAAAGCAACTAATGTATTAGCTACTGTCATAGATCATAACTATACTTTCTAAAAATGTTTCCAATAAATGGCATTTTTTTAAAAATTTTAAAATAACTAACTCCTAACTTACTACTATTAAACACATATACTTGCATTTTGTTGAATTTTAACCATACTTTTTTTAATATTAGGGAGACGCATGTCACGCATAAGTACATAACCACTAGTATGTAAATTCCGAAAATAAATGGCATGTATGTGAAGGGAGAACAATTATTGAAATTTGAAACCAACATAAGAAATGCATCTTTGTGTATCATGGAAACAAGGCCCACAACCCCAATTATTAGGAGTACATGCCTTTCAAATCTCTTCCCTATTGTTGTTTTCAAGCCTTAATTATACTTCGATGGAGATTTCTTGGTTAGGAGATATAATCAGGAGATATAATCACAGTAGGAAATAAGTTCAATTTTATATTAAAAATATTAATTTTATCGATGCTCTCGTTAGCCATGTGAAATATTATAGTACAATACCGTTTACAAATACGAAAAAAATAAATACAAGCAATATTTATGTAACAAACTTGATTCCAACATTCGTCTTTAGTATATACTCCAATGAGTTCTTCATAAAGTATTCTTGACACGTGTCTTCATCACGTTCGAATCTTCAAGTATACATCTTGACTTCAATAAATAACAAACAAAAGATTGACGGTTGTGGCTGAGGATCGTGTTAGAAACGGGTCATTTAAAACAGATTTCGCGTCTCTACTTAAGACAACGCGTCTGTCTCCCAGGGTACAACAGTCAAAGCAGTATGTACTGCCAGAGAGTGCCTAGGCCCAAGAGATCACCGGGTAAATTATATGTATTGTGAAGTTATATTCAACAAGATTAAAAATGATGGTATAGGAAAAACAATTTATAGAGTACTCATTTCTAAATTTCTATAAATACTTGTTGACACTCATGAAATTAAATTTCTTCTCTTTTTTTTCATCATCATGAGTTTATTTATATACTCATACTAATAAGTTCATATTAATAGGAGTTTATTGACTCACAATCGAAACTCTCATTTGATTTATGAAATATTTTATGAGACCAGATTAAAATTCTCATTTTATTCATGACATGTTTAGTACCAAATTTTAATAAAAATTATGATTCATAAGAAATATTTATTAAAAGATTTGGTCAACATAAAACATTCATTTTAATCAATATATGTCTTTATTAGCATTAAAACAATTGCAACAACTTCCTACTATAGTCACCCAAATTTTATTTTCTTCATTCCGACCACTCAACTTCGAGCTTTGATATCAATTCATCTTAGCTTTAGTTTGGGCACGGTATAGTTCGCTGCAAAACGAGAACTTAAACCAATAAATAAATAACTATTTATATAACAAATATATAAATATAATTATTTTGTGTCCAAAATTCCAACAACCACATTAACTAACTTGTGTTTCTTTGTCATATTAATCCGTTGTCCTATATGACCATCAAATAATAATAAGGTGTAAATAGAAAATGAAGATTGTTAGATCGACACTGGAATAGAGTGCAATTAAGAAAATAGTATAATTTTCAAGTAAAACTATGTTTGAGCGGGTAATGATATATAAAACTCAAGAGAATGTTTTACTTCAAATTCCTTTGGTTGTGTGATTTCAAATTCTCTCTCTAGTTGGAAGGATTTTGAAATCTTATAACCAAGAGAATTTGAGGTGAAACATTCCCTCGTGTTTACTTTTAATTGCTCAATCAAACATAATTTTACTTGAAATTATACTAGTTTATTAATTTCATTTTATTACATTTCATTCCTTCCAACCAAATACCCTCTAAGTAATATAAAAACTACTTTTGCAATCATTATACTAAAAATATTAATTCTTTTTTAAATAATATTGAAATAATAGCATACATTTTCCTTTTATCAACCATAACAACATATTTTCGTCGATCACAAGAACAACTCTTATAATTAGACACCTTTAAACAAATCAACGCGGCAATTCAAAAGAATAAGGGTATTCTAAATATTAACCGCAAATAACGGAATATTAGAGAAATTATATTAATAAAACTCTATTGTAATAATACTTATCATAAAAATAGTTATTCTTATTATACTCGCAAATAATTAATAAATAATACATAACATTTCTAAATATAATTCAGAATCTCTGAACTAAAAAATATTCTATTGAGCCCAAATGCTCAGAAGACTAAACATTGTACACATCAAAACCCAGGAAAGATTTCATCACCATCATATTACCTTACAAACATACCTTATAAACCAATATTATTAGACCTTTTGTTTTTTAACTCAATACTTCTTGCCAAAAACAATCACCTGAAGCTTGTCATAACCCGCAAGCACACCCGCACCCGCTACAGCACGCAGTATGTTCGCCCCTGCGCCCTTGAACAATGATTTTGCGCCCTCGTTCTTTATAATTTGATTGAACGCGTCAAGAGAACTCTTGTACTTGATCGCTTCACCAGACGTCATCATCATTCTTCTACGCACTGTGTCGATTGGGTATGAGGCAAGACCAGCACCGTTTGTGATCGCCCAACCAAGCCCAAAGCTAGCCAAAAAACTATCCTGAATGTTTGTACATAATGAAGGAATAATGTGTCATAATCTGTAAACAGAACTAATAATAAAAAAAGATCATTTACTAACCTGTAACGATCCGGTTAGAAGAACGGGCTTCAAAGAATCATACAATCCGAAGTACAAACCACGGTACACAATAATACCAACACACGAAATGTTGAATCCGCGGTATAGCCCAACAACACCATCTGATGCTATAGTCTTCCTGTATACATCGATCAAACCGTTAAATTGTCTCTCCCCTCCGACCTTTGCAGCCTTGGC
The DNA here is from genome assembly GCA_018326385.1 of Flaveria bidentis. NCBI lineage: Eukaryota > Viridiplantae > Streptophyta > Magnoliopsida > Asterales > Asteraceae > Flaveria > Flaveria bidentis. The sequence continues at coordinate 2,490 of BJCM01093912.1, read as the reverse complement.
GTCATTTGCCAAACGAGTTCGAGCATAATCCAACGAGTAGGTGAATAGTGAGGAGGTAGCACCAGCAGCACCACCGGATCCAAGGTTACCCGCAAACCACTTCCAGTAGCCATCGCGATCTTTTTTATAGTTGAACAAACTCTTAAAGTAGTCCTTGAATGCAAAGTTAAGGGCCTGCACAACAAGAAAACGGTTAATGTAGTTAGATTAATGAGAAAAAGTAGCGAAATGAAAAGTTCGTATTTTTTTACAGGTCAAAAATTGGTTAAACGTGTCAGGTTAATTGAAACTTTTTTTTCCTCAAATGTCATATCAACATCCTAAAGACATTAAGAGTGTCGGTTTTCAAATCAACATTTTGAATGTTTTTCAAGAAAATTATAATATTTTGATAGGGGTATGATCTTTTTAAAATCTTTTCGGCACATAAAGTGACTTTTAACCTGTTTGAGTCGTTTAATATCTTATTTCACCTTTTGACCAGTTAAATACTGATAAAACGTAACCTGAATTAACATGTTTATCAGTATAAAATACCTGAGTAGGGAAATAACGGATGACATTAGTGCTGTTTCCTCTCCACAAAGACAAAACTCCTTCATCCTTAACTGTTCTTGTGAAACATTCTCCAATACCCTTGTAAGGTTCCGAAAGACGGCCCATTTTGATCATTTCATCTTGGTTTTGAATCAAAAGCTTCACGCGTTCGATCGGAGCAGCTGCAGATTTAGAAACGGCACCCGAAACTCCACCCATAAGGAAGTCAATGGCGAACCCACCCAACCCTTTCTCTGCTGGAGCCTGAACGAAAACTGGTGAATTGTTTGCGGCTAATGGTGATTGTGTTGCAACTGGATACTGCAACACTGGGTTCGAGTAATAATATGCGTATGCAGATTTGCTCATGGGGCCTGTGTGTTGGTTCTGATCGGCCATGTGTTTGATATCAAATTCCTATAGGTGAAGCATGTATTATCATTCAGGAAACAAAACATTTGATGATCGAAACAGAGCATACACATAGTAGTAATAATAACAATTGCAACAAATGATGAATTCGTGACACGAAAATCATCATCGTGAAGTCATGATTCATACCAATGTAAATATAACAATGTTCATAAGAACTCTAGCAAACAATTCTACTGCAAACGAAGAAATTGGTATTGAAATCTAGCAAAACTGGAGCATTTAACATTTCAAAGATATGAATAGGCCTGTTAAGGAACTAAACAAACACGAAAAGTTCATTCACATAAAAGAAAGTTCGTTTGTGTTGGTTGATAACACTTTAACCAATGAATTTATTTCTCATGCTCGTTGTTAAAAAATGAACATGTTGCTGGTTAGTATTGTAACCGAATATAAACAAACATAAAAAAACAAAAACGAACATAAACAAACACAAATAACATATCGAAAGTCAACAATATTCAAATCGAAGTCTTATCATGGGTATCATTTTAAGAATAAACAACACTATTAGTTTGATATGATTTTAAATGAGTGACACTCAACTTGAATGAATTCACACATATACAAACACAAACAAACATAATAGAATCTATTTAAACAAACAGTACACACACGTCAGTTTATTTAGCAAAATAAATAACATGAAAAAACATGTTTTATGGTCTTTCGTAACAAACTTCCCGTTAACAGTTTATCGAATGTTCGGTTAGTTAGATTACTAGAAAATACCTTGGCGTTCAGTACTGTTGTAGGAGCAGTTGGAAGAAATATAGTGTAATGAAGCAACCAATGCGATTTATATATTGTCGTTTGACATTCGAGATTCTGTAAGAATGGACGGTGGAGATTTCATGTGAAGAGTCTTATGAACGATGGAATAATATTCTTGTCTGCGGTCCAAAATTTACTACTAACGAAGTTGTATCCAAATGTTTTTTGACTTTTGACGTTTGACCGCCAACGCAATCTGTAAATTTCTTATTGGTGAATTTAATAAACATATTATTATATTTCACGTGTCACGTCATTTGAGATTTAATTCGATAGATTAAGGTAGTGATAAAATGTTAAAATACACTAGAATTTAGTCACGTGGAAACTCGAAACTGATGATTACGAAATTATCACGTAGATTATCAAGATTTTATACATATATGGATTGTTTTATAAACTTTAAAATTTTGATTACAGATTATTTTAGTAGCTAAATAAAAAAATGAAAGTGTAATTATTAACAAAAGTAGATTATACGTTATTTAAGTTTAAGACTTCTGCCTTGGGGAAACACATGAATATGAGATTATATATTAAAAATGTTTTCGGAATTGAATCGGACTAGCCAGTTGGACTAGTGATTTAGGCTGGATGGTTGGACCGATTTTTAAACTTTTATATATTTTTTTCCCTCATAGTCTATTTTTTTAAACTAATTTAACATTCCATAATCCATATTATATCTAAATTTATTATTTTTATTTTATTAAAGTTTTAATTCACATAGAAACATATAGTATT
>BJCM01093904.1:0-28105 GCA_018326385.1 Flaveria bidentis | reverse complement strand
TAGGGGGAGCAAGTCAACCGGTCATCAACTTTTTTTCAATGTTTAGGTTAGCAATGAAGACCCGATCAACAATGAAGACCCGGTCAGCTGGATCCGAAGCCAAAATCAAATGGGCTGACCCACTAACCGAGTCAGCCGTTTAGCCGGATCAGCCCATAAACAAACAGCCTCGTAACCATATAGAGTTAGAAATAAGTTAGATATATGTACTACAATTCTTAAAAAATATTATTATTATTATCAAATGATTATCCCTGTATTATAATCTTTCTACTCTAATAAAATATTAACTAGGATGGACATGTGTCATTAACACATTTCACCTTAACAAAAATTTTTCGTTTCTCTCTCCTATTAAATATCTTATTAATTTCTAATAATATTATTTTGATATTTTTAGATTAAAATATTTTTTTAATAAATTTAGCAAGAGATATTTTTAATAATGTTATTTTTAGAGAAATATTTTTTCATAAAAATAGGAAACTTTTTAGAACATCAAACTTTTTTGAAAATACAAAATATTTTATAGTTGGTGTTTATAAAAAGTAAAATCTTCATAAACAAAAAATAATTAAAATTGTGAGTTACAGAAGAAAGTTTTTAAGTATGACATTTTCTAAACGTTTGTTTTAATATAAAATTTTTATTTTATTTTTTATAAGAATGATTTAAATTATACTTACACTCAATTACCAACGTCGGTGGCATGTGACACCGACCACCACGTGAGTTATATATTAAAGTTTCTATACTATGGCACAAGTGCAAGGTTAGAGCAAGTGGTCACACTAGCTTTTTATACCATAAATTCACGGGTTCGAGCCCGTCCTTTGCACTTTTTTAATTGTCTTTTTAATATTTTCATCTATCTTGATTCTATCTACCAATGTCAGTTTCTTTTTATATTTTCTTTAGTTTGTTTTTTTGTTAGTTAATAACTCCGCAAACTAACTAAAGTACAAATAAATGAGTTGGTTAACTCTTTAAATCTTGTTGGATAAACCCGCGGTTTATTGAACTATTATGTTTAAATTGTGTATTACCCAGTTTCCCCGCATAAAATAATAGGTGTACTATGATTTTTCTAACACGTTTCTTTTGTGTACTTAAACATGTTAATTTTATCGTAACAATGCGCGTTTGTACGTTTCTTTTGTATACTTAAACATGTTAATGTCATCGTAACAACACGAGTAACAAAGCTCACAACTATGTCCTCGACCACGTAAATGTCCTCGAATAAGTGCTTCTTAGCAATCACTTTTACAATGAAACTTTTTTGTTATTCTTATGTGACTCTTTTATCATACATTTTAATTTTCATATCTTAATTTACTCGACTTCATACATCTCTCTTTAAATGCTTAAACACATCGATTTTTCCGCTGTAAGTGGTTGGTGAAGCTTGCAAACGTGGTCTTTACCACATTAAAGTCACCATCAATTCTCGTCGCAACGCAGGGGGTAAAATATCTCGTTATATCTTATTTTACAATATTGATTTATAATTAAAAAATTTAGAATATTTATTGTCTTATTTTAGAGCTAACACCAGATGCTCCTCCGGTCCCGACGATGACAGCACCATCGCTACTCAGCGGGTCCATCCCCCATCTCCACCACCACCTCCGCCTCCACACCACCCTTCGGGCCGCCGTCTGCTCACTTCTCCGGCGACCCTTCTACACCACCACCGCCGCCGAGGCCACCCGTCCGATCAGAAAACCACCTCCCACCACCACCACCACCACCACCACCACCACACACGATGACAAATCCCCCTTGTTAAACCCCAAACGACCCCCACCCAAAGACCCCAGGTGGGAGAATGACCCTGATTATCGCAAATGGAAGGATAAAGAGGCCGAAATTCTTCTCGATATCGACCCTTTAACGCTGCTGATTAAAGATATACTCCACTCCAACAGGTTTGATTTCTTGATTTCTTGATTTCAGATTGTTTGATGCCGGTTTTTACAGTTTGTTGTTGGTGATCGTGTTAGTTATTGTTGGAAATCTGAGTGTTTCTCCGTTATATTGAATGGTTTTGATTTGGGGATAGTTGTGTTTGCGAGATGAGATGTAATGGGTATGAAATTATGAATCTTTATGTTGTTTGAAAAGGGTATTGTGAGGATTGTTCATTGTTGAAAGTATGATAGGAGCTGAAAGTGTTCATCTTGACATTTGGGGAAGATAGAATCATAGAAGGCTTATCAGAAGCTAATTTGCTGTTGTAGGTTTCATTAATTGTGTAACTTTCTCACATAAGGGGTGTTTATAACATAAACAGACAAACACATCCAGTAAAATTTCACTTAGGGTCGGGGGAAGGTGAGACATTGTTAGATTGTTTTCTTTTATTAGATTGTTTTATAGTTCTCTTTGTTTCTAATGGTAAAGAGAGTAAGAGACTCGAGCATGATAGGTATGTATTAGGGATTAAGGATAAGATAAAGAGATGGTGAAGGTAGCAGGGGATGACTAAAAGATGGGACTAGTGTTACCTTATTAGTAGGGTGTTTAGACACACCTATAGCTATCGTATTGCCTCCCGTAACACTTGAAATGTACAAATGGTAAGACTTCTTACTATATTACTTTGAACTGAGTTCTATCTGGTATGTATTCTTGCCGCTTTGATGATTTTTCCTTGTAATTTAGTGTGTTATGTTATAAGGAGTCAACTACTAGTCTACAACTAACTTTGCACTTGTTTAAAGGGAGGGGGAATTGTTTGGCAACCTTTACATGTGCTATTCTAAACCTACAGGGGACTCGATAACATCACTAAGCATCATGATTTTATAGAGAAACCTTTGGGAAGCCATTTTTAGCTTGAATGAGCCAACATAAAATTTTGGTTCAATACGATATAAAATTGTCTTTTTGATTCTTCGATTTAATGTGTAATGTGTACTTATAAGCTTTTGAGTTTGTAAGCTAAATCCACCTAGACTGTCCCTAACGCTAAAAGCCGCCCTTCCCACAAATAGTCCCGGTCAGCATGCCACATCAGCTTTCCACTAACATTCATCCATCTTTCCCACAATCAACTTTTACCCCCAACACCATTCTTCCCACAAACAACCATTAAGAAAACAAAACAACACACATTTATGTGTGTGGGCCCCATATAATGCATCCATGGAGCGCCCTTGGCAAAGAGCGGGTGAAGGACGGATGGGCATGCACAACGCAACCCTTCCGAAGGGCGGCAGGGAAGGGGCTAAGGGCGTTGCGTTGTGGATAGTCTTATAAGGTTTTTTCTTATCCAGTTCATTATGAAGCATTGTTAAAACTAGACTTGAATACAAAGTGGGTCAACTAGCTGAAAATGAAATAACAAACAATAAACCAACATATATATTTATCCTTTTAAGCACTTGCAAGATGTTAAATCGTTTGGTTTTTCTGCGTGTTTGTTAAAATAATGAACTCTTAAATACAGAGGTTTAGAAGAATCATTTTCTCAGTAACAAAAGGCCAACCCACCTCAACATGTCATGCATACAATATGTTTATTGGAGTCACGAAACGTTTATTTTTTTTAAAGATTTGCATAATGGTCTTATAATTTAAGTAGTATGTGAGGTTTCCTAGTTGTTTTCTATGACATTTGCCCTAATAAAAAAATCGTAGTGGTGGAGCCCCTTTTCGTGGGTCAAGCGTGCAACACCAAATGTCTTGACAAAACTACTTTGGGGTTCGCAAATTAGCTCTAGATGTAACAAGTTTGGCATGTCTGATATATATGTTCTTATTTATGTTTAGTAAAATAAGGTTATTAAACTATTGCAACATAATTTAGGAGCTGACATTATATTAATACTCATGGTGCACAATTGTCTATATATGTTCTTTGTCTCATTAAACAAGATGCATTTAAAACAAATACCTCTTTTAGTAAGTCTTCTTACAACAGACAAGATGCTCTAAAATGTTAAAGCACTTTCCAAGGGGGAAAAGTGGAATGTTTGAACACATATAGACCAGCATTAACAACATTGTATACACTTTGTTGCATATGTGGTAACATAACGTCACGAGAATGGTGTTTTGACCTTGAAACCATACAACCTTAGCACCTTGCAAGTTCATGATGATGCTACATGGCATGAATCGCTTGATAGCGGACGCTATCGATGACCTTATGATTGAGGTTGTTCTTCATGTTCTATATGAGTTTCCACATAATAGAATTTAGGAATATCTTAGATTCTTAGGTCATGTTATAAGGTTTATAGATGAACTTAAATGTAACAAGAGTTGTTAGGAATGTTAGGATGTAGGCTTCATATGAATTAGGATATGGAGCATTAGGGTTCGGCCAGCCCTAGCACTGAATGGGCCCACTTTAGTTATCTTATTAACTTTTTTACACTCAATAATAAGAAAACCCTAGTTGCCCTCGTGGACGTAAATCTTCTAGATGAACTAAAATTTAACAAGAGTTGTTAGGACTATTGTGTTAGTGTGTGCTTTTATCCTGACAAGGATATGTTCATCCCTTATGATAAGCATGATAATATAGAAAACAATAAAGATACGTGGTTCACTACATGAATAACCTACTTTCCTACATCCGGAATTAACTCGAGTCTCTTATAATTTATGAATTTTTACATAGTAGTTTTATTGTGACTAACTAGTGTAACTAACAATCTACTAAATCAAGACTATACAATTACCACATATAATCTTCAGTTCATATACCTCATCATAACTCTATATACACTATTAGTCTTTGTATCTTGGTCCCAACCAACTTCTCTATAATCTTGTCTCATGTTAAGGAAGCTACACCTGCTTGTGGAGAAACCATGCATTTACACCAAAAGCTCAAATAACTTATTTAACATGAATAATTGTTTTAAAGCACTAGATTATCAAAATCACAGATTATTCTTTCTAAATCCAATTCTATAGTGAGGTAACACATCAATTTTTCAAATACTTTGTTTGATGCCATGTGTTGCTTTCTTTCATGAAAATCTCATCCTAATCTTTCACAAAATCTTATCTTTCATGAAGTTTTATCTTTCACAATCCTTAGCTTTCATGTCGAGGATGCCCTAGGTTCTCATGGGTGAACATGATGGGCTGTCCACAAAGGAGTGTTGACCACTTTGCGCAATCATTGGGGATACCACAACACTTATTTATTAATCGCACTATGCTCATCGAGAATGGAATCATATATACGTTTAGGAACTAGAATCCATTTGTGAGGGAAGAACATATCATTCCTTGTGATCAATAAACATATTCCTATCAACATATGATGTATGGACCGGTGACATACATCTATCGAGCATGTTATCTTAAACTCAATAATCATTTCCAAGCAACCAATAATTAAAAATTCAAGATATGCACCAGTTGGGCATCTGAAAGCACTCAAATCAACATATTAATCTTAGATTAGCAATGAAGGTTAAAACAAAACAAATAGCCCAAATTATTGACACAAAACCTAAAATTCCAAATGTAGTGATATGTGAACCATGAATGCGTCATTTGTTTCATTAATAATCATCATATTTTTATATTCTAAATATATAAATACTTTAATCAACATGCATACTCAAGAACATACCAAATGGATTAAAAAACAAGTCAAGAGTTCAATGCCTCATTTTCCTTTGATTTCTTTGGTGAAATGCTTCCAAACTCAGGGGCTTGATGAACCTTGATAGTTGATATTTGGTAATCACTTTGTTGAAGTAAATCCTACACTGTTTGGGCCTTAAAATCGCCATCTCTTCGAAATCTCATTTGTGGTCAAAAGATCATTTTGCCCCTCCAAGAGTCATACTATTTTCCAGTTTTGACCATCTTTCATTTAGTTGCTTCTTATATACATGTTTCAACATTATTGTAGAAACTACTCTCAATATCTGCATTTAGCTGTGAAACGTCTCATTTCTTATCCAAATGAAATGTTACATAACATTAGCAATCTAATTTTAAAAATGCCCAAATCTCCAATCATCTTAATAATATTTGTTACTTTCTCTCAAGTAATCTACACATGTAAGATTAAGAACTAGCAAAGGCATGTATTGCACAATATTTTCAATACTAGCATATCGTGAGGAGTCATTCTTACTCTTCAAATTTTTAATTAAATTTCTTTTGAAAAGAGACATGCACGTATTTTTTTTATTGGATTGCTCGATGCCTCAAAGTAGTCCCTATTCGGATTCTGTTAACCTGATCAGCAGATAATAAGGACCAAAAGCAAGTCAATGCCTTAATGGTCATTAGTGTCTGTCTATGTATGAACGTAGCTGGTAATTATAGGTATTATATTATTGAATAGTTTAAGCTACTTATGTGTGCTTTCCAAATAACATATTCAGTAATTAATCGTCTTTTCTCAATGCCAGGTATATGGATGGACAGCAACTTACATCAGCAGACGAGAAAATCGTGGTAGATAAGCTTCTTGCTTATCATCCTCACTCAGAAGATAAAATTGGATGTGGGATCAATTCTATCATGGTAAGTTGTCTAAAATCTTTAGTGAATTTCTGTTACAACCGCTTACGTTATTCCTTTGTTTCCCCTTATATTAAAATAGTCTCACTCAATATCACTAAAGAGTTGATACTTGAGTGCATTTGGTTTATCTTTTCATCCATATTGCCAACAAAGTAAGTTTATATAATCATAGATGCCTACTCATTCATTGTATCTTTATCTTCTCTTAGGTGCATATTAAATAGTTACAGCACCCAATTATTACATCCCAGCACATAATATAATGATTTTAATCCACTTTTTAGTTTTGACTTTTAGATGGCACATAAGTGGCTTTAACTTTTACTTGCATTGACAACTATGCCTTAACTCTTAAGGGTATGCTAGCTAAAAGGAGAAAAATAACAATAATGTTGCTCAATTAAGAAAAACTAACTTTTACCATGTTTTAATTAATAATCACCTTACCTTGACATATGAAAACTATTTTATTGAACATCTGTAATGACATTCTTTATTTGCAACACCAATGATACCAAATAAAGCTGTTGATTAAATTGATACCAAGTCTTCACTTGTTTAATTCACGTAAAGTCTTTGTCTTCAGAAATCTTGAGGCATTATTGGCCCACAACAGTTGTCGTGTAGACACCGGATTAAATATCTTGACTGACTTGTTAATTTTTAGACACATATGTTGCTACTTTTAACTATAACAATTTCTTAATCTTGAAGGTTGACCGACATCCACAGTTCAAAAACTCAAGATGTCTGTTTGTTGTGAGAACTGACGGTGTATGGATCGATTTTTCCTACCAAAAATGCATTCGAGCGTACATTCGACACAAATACCCATCCTATGCTGATAAATTCATCAAAGAACACTACAAGCGCAGCAGTAGTTGATTTTGACTGCACTTTTCACCATTCGAATTCAGTGACCGACAGATCATTGACTTCAAACCATCAGACACCATCATGGGCTTCGATTCACCGACACTGAGCCAATTGGTATTAGAAAATATACACATTTTGTCAATGGTGGTAGATAATAGTAGTTGAAATTGGAACAATTTAGTTGGAAAATTATTAAAGTTGAAAGATTTAATTTTGTTGACTTGTATTGATGTTTGTTTGGCTTTATGTGCTAAGTAAATGTTTTATTGATTTGGTGTTTTCTATGCTATGGTTGGAAATGTAAAAAAAAAAGGTGTATTGGACTGTCTGTTTTGGGGCAGTTGGCCCTAAAAGACAAATATTTAGTGTTTTTTGCAGCCATGAACTTATTCAAAAAGTTTAGTGTGTTTTGCAGTCATGAACCTACCATGTGAATGTTTGTTGTGCTGCTGCAAATGCCATTATTCTTGACACTGTTACTTGATGCCAATTTTGAATGATAGTTGTGATGAGAAACAAAAGGGCTTGTGGCATAGTGGCATCATGATATGCGGTAAAGATATATCGTTTAAAATGGTCGACGTTCTAGTCTCATTATGAACAATGTCGTGTTTAGGAGTAGGTTTAGATAGTGCATGAGTTTGTGGTTCTAAAAGGATTGTGACAAGGACATTTTTATAGTTTTATAGTTTAATTGTTTCTTTTTATTTTTCAATTTCATCATCCTAGATGACATGGTTGATAACTTTATATGCCTATAAGAGTATACAAACTAAAGTATATGATTAATGTCATACAATTGATTATTTCAACTTAACTGCATAATTGATGAAATTGAATAGGTTTTAGATTTTACATACACCATCACTTCTGCATCTTATAAAAACGTTACCTTTCGTTTACATGATTGTAAATTGAAGTCTACCCTATAAACTGTGGTTTTTATCAGAAATATATATGGTGTATAAATCTAGAATCACAACTAGATATCATCTATGCCTATTTTTTTTTTGTGTGATGTATAAAACGCTAATTTAATGTAGAATCATCTTTCTTTGTCTCTCTCACTATATTTGACTACAATACATACTACAGACATATGCTTATTGGTTTTCTATTTAGGTTAGTTCTTATCAAAAGAGTCACTTTTTATAATTTTCCAATAATAATAATAATAATAATAATAATAATTGTTAAATATAGAGGATATGCAATCATTCTTTTGAAATTTTCATGTGAGGAAAAAAACACTCGTGGGTTTCATCACTTCATGCCTAAGAAGTGCTTGCTAGCATGGTACAACTTTTGATTCGCTTAGTACAAGTTGAAAACATGTAGCATGAATCTTGATTTGTTTTGAAACTGTACAATAATTGTACTCCCAAAAGAACCGAAAACAGAGGGAGGGTAATAAGTGGTCAAATTGTGGTATTCCCATCAATAGTTCAATACCTACACTTTCAACTATCAATCATTAACAATAATACGAGTGGTAATAATTAGAATTATTTTTTTAAACAACAATCCACATATCCATCAATATCTATTATCAATTCCTAACCTATTACATGTTATAGTTGGGATGACAATAATCTAACTATCACACATTCATGGTTGAGTTATGTGCCGATTTAGGGACCAAACAACAAAATGCAGATACTAGTTTTCGTGTTTAAAGAAGACATCATAGTCTAAGCGGTGTTTCTTACAAGTAAAAGATTGAGAATTTAAATTCTCCAAATGTACTGTGTATATATCTTAAAAATCTTAGATTTGCTGTTAAAAAAAGTATTAGTATTAAAAAACCGAAACCCTAAAACAATAGGTGGCTTGATCTTTAAATTGAGAGGGGTTTGGCATTTTAAATTGTATTCGACTATATACATCATGTTATTGTAAGTATTAGGCTTTTATAAAAGGCAAATTGGATCTTAATAATCCAAATATTACTTATTAGCCAATAATAATTCATATTATTGAATTCGTCAGTAATAATCTCAAATTTTATTTTTATTATCAATGATAGTCTCAGTAGCTTAATTAGCATACATTCACACTCGTTGTGTACTTATTTTAGACTCGATTTAGTTTGCATGTTTTTTTTTATTTCGTTCATAAACGTTATTATTAACAAAATCGAGTTGAAATCAATCGGATTTTTAATAATTATATTACTGTGATTGTTGTTGGATACATTTGTATGCAAAATAAAAATAAAAGTTGGATTAAACTAAAAGTTAACATTTAATGGTAATTGCATTAACTAATAACTTTTAAACCTCGTTACATTAAGATAAATATAAGTTTTAAAACTTAATAAAAATAAACAAAAATATAAAAAAAAACTTATAGACATGAGAGCGCCTAAGACTCATTTCTTGAATGTTAACAATGTTTTTATAACCTGACATGTAATCAAATCGACGATCTTAAATGTCCAATGGTTGAACCAGACATAAAAGTTGGGTGATAATATAAATAATTTAAAATTTGAACACATGAAATATAAAACAAAACATGAAACTATTATTTTTAAATGAACTTGAATTAGTAATAAAACAGAATTCTGGAATAAACAAATGAGAAAAAACTAAAAATTTAGAAATCAAATTTAATCACTGCCCCCATTTCCCTATTTCAACTAGACGAAACCATAACTTGCGGTAAGGACACCGATTATAGTTAATTCCTAATTCTAAACAATTCTAACGACATCGATTAACTGCAAACGAAATGAAATAAATAACAAAATAATGAGAGTAAACTCCATAAAATGATAAATATTGACTCAAAGTGAAAGAAGGTTCTAGTGGAGGGAACAACAATAAAGGTAAAAAGAAAAGCAGAGGGCAATGTGTAGAAAAAGAAGGAAAGAGATCACATCAAGTAAATATTCTTCATTTCCATACATAAATTGATCTATGTTAAAGTATTTATAGTGAAGTTTTTTAAAATATGTGTGTTTGATTTCTATCAATGTTAATAAAATAAGGTTTTTTGTCACGTGTTGTTTTTTTAAGCTATTTTTTTGTTACGTGTCAAATTTCTACATATTCATACATTGATTTTGCCTCCAAAGAGTATTATAGTAATTTAAATACTAAATCAGTTCTCTCTCTTATAAAAAACTAATTTTATTAATTGTTATAATTTTCTCTCTTATTTAGATTTTTTGAAATCAAACAATATTTTTAAAAAATATATATATTTTATTAACGAAGTTAAAAATTATATCTTTTAATTAAAATCTAAATAATAGACAACAAAAATTTTATATAATATAAATTTTTCTAAAACACTAAACCTTTTCTAAGCAAATATTTTAAATCGTTTTGTTTCTAAAAAATTATAAAGGAGAAATTTTTAAAACACTCTTATTAAAACAACCAAAATAATTACAAATCATAGTTTAAAAAAACAAGATTTTGATAAAAAAAAGTTAATTTTTTAACTAAAAAAACTTAAAACAAATGTCTAAAAATGAAACTATTTAGATAAGAGAGTTATGAATAGTATAGTTATTTTATTTATTGAACTGTTACACATATATATTTTTTAATTATATTTAATACCAAAATATTATAATTTAACTCTTCGTGTTTTTATTAACTATAATTCGTTTAATTAATGGATTTTTAGCCTATATATCTATCTATAAAAAAACTAAAATAAACATGAAACAATTATAAGCCTTATCATACTAATTTTCTCATTTCTCTATGTTAATAATAATAATAACGAATACTAATAATTTTACTCTTACCATTTTCAAATTAAAAATATATATAATTTAATAAATAAAAAACCTTTTTTTATTAAAACACACTTTTAAAAATAAAATTTTTATAAAATACATAATACAACGAACTCCTTCTTTAAAAAATAATTTTCCTTAAAATAAAATATTTAAAAATCATAACTTTTTTTTATAAAACAATGTTTACGAAAAATACATTATTGCTTATTACTTAAAGTAGCTATTTATATGTAATTTTAATCATATTTTATCTTCAAGCATGATTTTATATTGCATAAATTTTGATTACTAATTATTTAATATTTTGTTTCTTCATTTTGTGTAATACACGGGGACTAATCTAGTATAAAATATAAGATTATTCAGATAGCTGTGTTATTTAATTAAATAGTCATGGATTCAAATACCGCAAGTAATGTAAGGCAAAAGAAGCAAAAAACGAAGTGGAAGGATCGGATGTGCAATTACACAAAAGATAGAGTTAAATCAAGTCAATCAGACATCATCAAATCCACCACTGTATTATACGTTGGTCACTGTATTAGTCACCATATCCTAGATATATTTCAGAGAACAAGTTTCGTACAACTTCACACCCCGCGTATGATACGCCGGGGGTAGCGTATGATTCGCCGGTCACCCCCAACAACCTCTGGATTTTGAGGATTTTCAAGTTTATTTAAACAAATCCAATCCGAATTCGAAGATAAACTTCCCATACACAAAAAATGAAGATACTTTGGTGATATTTGGTGATTTTAAACCTTCTCATTCATCCTAAATCATCAACAATCATCATCAAAACAAGATTGAAGATTCAATGAAGATTATGAGTGGTTAGTTATTCTTTGATTGTTTTCAGGAGTATGATTCTTGTTAGGTGAGATAATTGGTATGCTTTGATTAGATTTTTATATTGAATATTGGATTATTGAATGAAACATTATGTTTTGATTGATTTAAGGTTTGACTTATAAATAAAGTTGTTTGCTTGATTACCAATTTGTGATTTTCTTACATCGTTAACTCATTATGACTAGTAGACAATTTTATATATGTAAATTGGCTATATTGTGAACGAAGAAATCTTAAAATTTTGTTCATGCGTTATCACTTTAATCAAAAGTTAAGATATTAAAGTATTATATTTCACAAATACTTCAATTGTTGATCTTGCGTAATTAAAAACCTGAAAGTAATTGTTTTCTTATTCCAAAATTTATTGCTTTTTGTACTTGTGTTCTTGAAATCATTCAAAGTTCTGAATTTTAACTTTAAAGTTATGTTTTTAAGTTAATCGAGTATTGTTTGTTAAATGCGTACCATTAATTCCCCGTAAAGACGATCTTACTTACCATAATACAAAAAGACAACTAAAACTAGTTATATAAACCGTTTTTGATCGAGTATCGACAACAAGATCAATACAAAACTTATTTAACCAACCAGGAGATACGTCCAGAAGAAAATAACAACCTTGGATAAGAAAACCACAAATTTAGAGAGCATCGTGGACGTCATGACATCTAGTTCTAAGATTACACCAACTCATTATATGTTATCCTACCTATTTTTACTTCAAATGATCTACCCATTATTTTTCGGTGATCTATCGGTAAAATTCCTTGAGAACCTAGGTGTGGGTAAAAACTGCAACGAGGAACCAACTAACTAATTAATGTTACTCACAAATCTCTAATGAAAAAGTCACAAAATTTAGAAGAGTTAAAGGGAGAACAAAATTGTTCTTGTGTAAATATTCATATCTAATTGAACAAATATTTCAAATGAAAAAAAAACCCCTTGTACTACACTCTCAAATATTAAACATCGTTAAACTACAAGGGACTTACTGAAAGATTTTCTTGTCTCATTAATTACATTAATTCATAATATTAGATAAACACGAATCAATGATAATATTAGTCACGAATCAACGAGGCTTGATTACAAAAAGGCGTTTGATGGTGTGAACAATGTATTACTTTTAGATATCATTTGTTAAATGCGATTCACGATTAATTAAGTCTCTTAAACCAAACGATGTCTCTTTTAGACGTTTGTCTCTGTTCTAGCAAAGGATTCCCGTTTAAAGATTTTCTATAGATTGAAGGCTTCCTCAATAAAACCGTACGAGTATTTTACATGCCGCGTGTTGCTGCGGCATCTATGCGACGTTATAAAATATAGACGGACAATTGATCCGACTTGTTTCCAAGCAAAATTCACGGTGAACCATAAAAGTAACTCGAATATTAACCATCAAATGCAGATCAAGTCAAATCGTACATAAAAAACACATAGCTTACAATCATCCTGACTCGTTTGCAAACTAATTTTATATTGAAACAAAGAGTAACTTGAATTTATACCATCGAAAAAAAACGTTTTATAACTGGCATGACTTTTTCCTGAACAAAACTTACGTAAAAACGTAGGCGAACGTCATAATATAGATCATATTAAAACGTATAGAAAAATATTTTTAATATTCGATCCTAATCGTATCGACATGTAACTAAAAATGCAAACATAAAAAAATAATTTTTTAATATGTATTGGAGTAAAACCGAAACATTAAAAACTTAATAAGGTAAAAGTGACGTCTCAAATTCGATATTCTTATTTACATTAAATAAACTAATACAATTCAATATACAAATATTACTTTTATTTAATTATTATTATTATTATCTAAATCAATAAACAAATATTATTAATATTAAATTATTATCATAATGTATAACTGTTCAATCCTCTGTCGTTTAATCTAAGGGTAATAAATTTTTTTTTTGTTTTTTTGTCATCCTTGAGTCCTCCCGAGTTACTTTTCTTGATGTTGTTAAAATATTTTATTTTTTTATGATTCAGTACAAATTAAAAGAAAAGAGACTGTTTCTTACTCATTCGATTCATTTGCTACTTTCAAAAAGATTTTTACAGCTAGTAATTGAACAATGAAGACCCGAAAACAGTGAGTCAGATTGGTCACTATCAAAAAGGGTGAAAACAGTCGTACATATTTACGGTTTATATGCAAAAATAATTGTACCATAAAACACACCAAAATATTACTCTCTTTTGTCTGCTAATATGGAATACATTTATGATTTATGTTACCGTTTCCTTTTCTTTTAGTAAGAGATGATATCACGTAATGATAATAATACAAAAATAGCGAGAGGAAAAAATTATTTGTCGGAGGATAATATGGGAAGAATAGGAATAGGAGGAGAATATTAGTACTTAAAATTTTTTTTGATTAGATAGAAAAAAAAATATAGAAACCTTATCTACACCAATACAATTGTTATCGGTATTTCAATTTTTATAATCGCTATTTCTTACACACGAATAGGGATACAGTTAAACTGAACGAACATGGATGACGTCTTGTTTAAAAAAAAATGATAGTCTATGTGGTTTGGGTGATGATATTCTAAAAGTGTGATCCATCAAACTATATTTTTATTTATTAGTATAAAAATGTAGGAAAAATCTTAAATATTTTTTGGAATATAATATAAAATTAAAGGTTATTGATTTTAATAATTTCAACTTTAATTTATTGGTTGATATTAATTACAACTTAAGAAATATTTACACACACTTACAACTTTGAGCTAATTTTTTTTCAATGATCACTTATTAACTGAGAGTTAATATATGTTAGTTTTTTTAATAAAATGAAGCCGACTTTGAGCCATTTTTCTACTATGTCACTACCTAGCCTCCATTAGGTTTATTTTTTGTGTTTAGCTTTTATGATCACCTGAAATCTACATGTAACGAGTCAAGTGGTTTAGATTATAAGGTGGTGATTGACGTGTTTCAAGATACAGAATATTCAAATTGATTAAACTGATGGTTGATTTCAGTTTTTTGCTTAATGTTTTGGTTATATAAGTAGTCAACGTAATAAAAAAACAAAAAATGCTAATTCTCAATCAATAAGAGATGATGAAGGAAAATAAATTTAAAGTTTAAAGTGTTTGTAAATATTTGTTGAATTGTGATTAATCAAAACTAATAAAATAAGTCAATATTATCATAATCCAATAAAAGTAAAATTAATTTTCGGTTTACGTATGTTGTTTTACATATAAAATTAATTTCAGTTTTACATAACCACGTGCTTGTTTTCTTCAACTTTATTTGACATACATCACTACAAGTGAATATGTAGTTTTTATAATTCTTAAGTTAAAGTTGATTATTATGTTTTCAACATATCCCATTATCTTAAGCCCTTGGTTTACTATAAAGAAAAGTTATGTATTGTTTAAATGTATTAGTGGTGGGTATGATCCGAAGTTAGTAGATACACACTCATATGCTTATGGGGATAAACTTTTTTCATGCTTTTTTTCTTAGTTTTCCCCTCTTTTTCTTTTTGAATATTTCTCTCTACAAATTAAAAATAACGAGGGAAACCCTATATGGCTTTGCTAAAGAAGTCAATTTTTAATTATATAATTATATTGTATAAAGTTGTGTTGAAAATACCAATAAAGCAGAATGAGATATTCCATTATCCCAAGTTCCCAACTTAGAAAAATAACATAATTTATTACAAAGAATATTAAATAGTTGAAAACTAAAAGACTGTATTTAGATTTAAAATTATATTGAGTGGACTATTAAGATTTGTTAGAAACCAGGGTTTGGACAAATGGAGGTAACACTTTTGCCATGACGAGATTTGGGTGGCGAAACAAGGGTTTGAGCATAACGTGACGTTGAGGCAGCGATTCTAGTACGAACCCTCTGCCTTGTCACCATGTAGACTAATAGTCGTAGTGTATCCTATAGATTTCCGAGGCAGGGTTTCCACATGCAAGTTAACGAGTTTGGAATTGCTCATTTTTTGGTCTAATGATCAAAATTTCAAGAAATAATTTATTTAATTTTTAGTTACATAATTGTTAACGTGTTAGCAAATGCCAAGTTCATCTGATAGAAATCATATTTACAGTAAACACAATACCAAATTACATTCTTGTCGATACTTTTGGGGCAGAATATGAACTTGATTCATGAGTCATAAGTTTTACAGATTTACTTTTAGGTTTGATTTCATAAATGGTTCCTAATCGTAGCGAAAATTAATTATGAGCTATACACCAGGGTTAGTATAGTAAAATCATAGATTCCCTCTAAACTCCTGATACAACTCAAGAGACGTCTAACACTTAGAATTAAGAAAAAAGTAAATGTATCCTCTTTTCCTATTTTCAATATACTCCTCCATTGAATATGTTAATCATAATACTAAATTGTCTTCAAATATAAAAAGAAATAAAAAATATATATTGATATGACAATTTAAATGATACCATGCAACAATTAAGTGATTAAATAAAGGGTGTATATATATTAATACATTTATCATAACTCTATAATCAATCCTCGTTAAGTGGAGGGATAATTTATAAAAACAAGCATTAGTGCAAGAGTTTGAACCGGTAAAAGTTATGGACTAGAGATAAACTCAATATTATTTGTTAATAGGCATCTATCACAATTGGCTGAGGCCTAAAAATGAGTAACACTTTTTTATAAACGTAGGACGAAAACAACAATTCGAACCTGGGTTTAATAAAACCTGGATGCTACATACTCCTTGTTGGCTCATGCGTCTTATGCTAGTTTAGCCTGATGCCAACCGATCAATGATTTAGTTTTTTTTAATGACAAATGTACGACCATTGTTTGGATGACAAGTGTTCATTTAATCAACCCCACCTATCTGTTTTCTAGCCGGACCGCACTTGAACCCCCTCAGTAAGAAACTCATTACTGAAAATACCCCTGACTCAACTCTAAATATTTTACTCAAAGTAAAAATTAAACACACAATTTTCTATTTTTTACATGTTATGAGTACCTCGTATTAAATAATTCTACCTCATATCATTGATATTTCAAAGATCATTTGTATTTTAACAAAAAAAGTATATTATATAAACTCATCAAAAACAATGCAAATACCTAGTGAATAAAAACACAAAACCTCTAAAGTCTAAACACTACTCACTAGTCTCACCTTCTTCTTTCTCCTCTCTCCCTTCAACAAAACCTCTAAAAAAATGGAGTTCATCTCCGTCACTACAACAAAACCCAAACCCTAAACCTCTTCATCACCAAAAGAAGATAATGACCCTTTTAAACCCACATCACAGTGAAGAAAACCACCAATGTCAAGATAACAACAACAATAATAATAATAATAAACCACCACTAAACATCCACAACCCTCTTGATATTACCCATAATAATAATATCATTCACCAAGAACTATCATCTCTTATCTCCAAACAATCCCACTACCACTTCCACTCCGGCGACCACCGCCACCACCGCCACCGCCGCGCCGCCGTGGAGTGGATCCTACGAGTCATTTCTCACTACTCGTTCACCGCCGTCACCGCCGTGCTCGCCGTCGACTATCTTGATAGATTTTGTGACATGTTTGAAGAGTTGCAGAGGGTGAAGAAGCAATGGATGATGCATCTTGCTGCTGTTGCTTGTGTTTCGATTGCTGCTAAAGTTGAAGAAACACGTGTTCCTCTTCTTGTTGATCTTCAGGTTTGTATAATTGTGTTTGTTGATCTTAAGGTTTGTATAATTGTGTGTGTAATGGATTTTTTATTTTTATTTTTATCAATATAATTACTTTAAAAAATATTTATTTATTTTCTCTTATTTTCAATTAAATATTATTTTTATGCTCATGTTATTATTTTTTCTCTTTACTTTATTCACAATTAATTTTTAAATATTAATAAATTTGTAAGGATTGAATAGTAATTCTTTAAATATACCAATCAATAATAATATTTTTTATCCATTTACTCTCAACCACTCAAAATTATTTCATATAATATAAAAAACACACTCATATTTTTTTAATCATCAAAAAGTTTTGGAACCAAGCGAGTAGAAAAAAATGGACTTATATATTATTATTATATATAGTAAATAATTGTATATAAAATATTGGGCATTAAGCGAGCAGAAAGAAAAACAAGCCTATAGTTCGATCAATCAATTTAAACTTTTTTGTTCCTGTTCTTTCACCGTCTCATCTCAAATCACAAGTCATTTTGTTTGAGTATTAAATTGGATGTATATTTTTAGTAATAGTTTCGTGATCAGTGGGCTCAAATAGTTAAAATTATAATGAATTGTAATATTTGTTAGAATCAAATAATTAAAATCTTTGTTAGAGGAATGAGTTTAAGTGTTTAATAAAGTATACAGTTTTTTTAATAAAAAAATTTAGAAATTTTGAGCATACAAAAAGATTGGGCTCTGGATGGTCGTTCACTCGCGCCCTAAGGGTCCGCCCTAAAGTGTGTGTTTAATGGATTTTGTTTATAGTGATTTGAGGTTTTGGTTGTGGGATTTGCAGATTGATGGGAGTGAGTATGTGTTTGAAGGGAAAACGATTCAAAGGATGGAGGTTTTGGTGATGTCGACTTTGCAATGGAAGATGAATCCAGTGACTCCGTTATCGTTCGTTGATTGTATTACGAGAAGACTCGGATTGAAAGCTTGTGTCTCGTCGGAGTTTATTAAGAGATGCGAGTGTCTCATTTTGTGCTTCCTTCCTGGTAATCATCCTCTTCCGTCAATGGTTTTGGAACTTAATTAAACTGACTAGTTTACTGGTCGGACTGAATTTGAGAACCAAATTATGTTATAATAAGTGAATGTGTTTAAACTATGATGTGTAAAAATAATATACGTTTTGATGTTAATTTGTAATTTTAATTAAGTATAAACATTTATTTAGATATAAATTAGTAAAAGATGAGATTTTAAAGGGAATGTATAAACTATAGAAAATAAGTATATGAATATCCGGTAAAACCATCTAGTTGTAAGTTGTTAACCTATCCGACCGGTTGACAGCTGGGTGGTTCAAAGGGAAACGACCCAAACAGGCGATTCTATGACCGTTCGTGGTTTGATTGTCTGGTTTAATTCGCCCTGCTAGAACAATGGGTTTAACGTAACATTTTAGAAACAATCTTATAAAAAAATGTTGTATTTGCTAACAAAAATGTTGTTTAAGTTGTAATGCAACTTCACCGGAAGAAACGTTTGACAAAAATATTGTTTTAAGATAGTGCAATCTTTTCAAGGCCTATTACAACTTTTTTGACGCCTTGTGCAACATATTTGCATTTGCTTCATTTTTTTATAGTGTCAATTCTAAAATCAGCGTCTTCCCAATTAAAAACGGGGCAAAACTATCCACACTCACTTTGCATGTGTACGAGCCATATGAACATACGGGTTGTATGACGTCTTACATGGGCAGTGTGGTCGTACGGGCCGTACGACACATGATATCTTATACAAGATCGTATGACATCGCCCCAAAACCATACGGCCCGTATGACAATGACCATTTTTCGCCTTGTTATTCGGCCTTAGTAGTAATGCAAGCTAGTAAATGTATAGTAGAATCTAAAGATGAGTTAAACTTTGTGAATTGATATCGAAATGCAGATGATAAGTTCAGGTGTCATCTCCCATCAGTGATAGCAACAGCAACAATGCTGCATGTAATCAACACTCTTCAACCGTCAATCACAATCCAATTCCAATCTCAGATCTTGAACATCCTCGGTATCAGCAAGGTCAACAATCTGACTCTTTCTCACCAAACAAGTCAAACTTAATCAGTTGACTTTTCACTTTCATCACAAACCGAAATTTATAATATATTAAATTTCTAACTTATTTATGCATAAGCTGTCGTAAGTTATGCATATCGTGTTTTATAAAAAATATTTTTATTACTTTTAACTTAAATCTTTTTTTCTTTTTGCAATGTAACCTCACAAAAATTTGAGTTTTTATATTTGGCCTAAAACTTTTTATTTTTGGTAATTTGACCTTACAATTTTTTTACTTTCAATTTTATTGCATTATATTATTAATATTTCGTAAACTTTTGTTTTACGTTTCATTCTGAGTTTTTCAAATTAACACAGTCCAACATGCATTTAAGGTTGAATATTTTACGTTTTGTTCTAAATTTTGTAACTTAACACGTTGCAACTTGCATGCTGGTTCAAGGTTTTTACGTTTATTTTCACCCGTTTGACAAGTTCATCGCAACACGCGGTCATAGATTGACTTTATTAAAATTTTATATGTTTTACGTCTCAGTCTAATTTCTCTGTATTAACATACTGCAACTTTAGTGTTGATGATTACTGCCAGTGATATAACATTACTACTATTTGGCACGGTTTTACGGGCCGCTACAACACGGGGGTTTAATTCTAGTTATTATTATTATTCACATTTTGTTATCTTTACAAACAGAAAGAGGTGGATGCGTGTTGCACAGAAATCGAGGAAATAACACGTAGAACAAACTCCGGCCGGTGTAAACGGAAGTTCCGATCAGTTCGCCGGAGCCCCGATGATGTCATGGGTGTGTCGTTCAGCTCCGACGAGTCATCGTCGCAGGAGAAAGAAGCCAAAAAGTGCCGGAATGTTAATTCGTGAGTTCTTGAAGGCAAAGATGGTCGGAGATGATGGTGGTGGTCGGCGACGGTGGTGGTGGTGGTCGCCGGCGGTGGTTGTGGTGGTCGCGGCGGCGGTGGGGTTGGTATTGGTCATTTATTTTATTCCTTTTGTAAAAGAAAAGAAAAAGTAAAAAACAAGAATATATTTGTTAAAGTCAATAACAACTTTCTCTTGGTCAGAGTTTATATTATTACTTTACTTTATTCAATTTATTGTTATTTGTGTAAAATATTAAGTCGCTCGCATTGTATGTGAAGTAGTATCTAATGTCAACTAATATTAATATTAAAATTCGTATTAACAAAACAATAAAAAAATGAAACCGAATGAAAAGCAGACATAAACGCGTTGAATTACGTACGTAAAACGTAAACATTAAAAACAATAACAAAGCTCGATCTAGACTCGCACGTTACGATGTTGTCGTTAAATTGGATAAAATATGCATAACACCATTAAGTCACACGCGCATGTTACAATGTATTAACTCTCACAATTTATACCGAAATATAAAACGAAAAACTGTTAAAGATGAAAAGTATAACAAACTAAATTTGAAAGTGATGTGAAAATTTATAGTTGTGAAATTATAATAGATGTAAAAATATTAGGTTTAAAATAATTATACAACCATTGATGCATTTTTTTAGTTGATAATTAATAATATTTAAATTATTTTGCATATACAATTTATAATATTGAGGCTTAACACTTGCAGAAATATGAAAAAAAAATCTCTTATAAAATATAAAATTGCTAAATAAATATAAGGAGTCAAGAAATAATGAATTTACTTATCTATTTTTCATTTAAAAATCAAAATTAGTTTATGATAAACTCATATAAAACGGTTTGAACAGCCAATTACTCATCTTGACTTTATTGCTATGTATTTTGATATTTAGTAATAAAAAAAATATTAAATATTTCAAGTATCAAGTTTGTTTGGCGTTTCATTAAACTTATATTTTCTTTCAAATAACTTAAAATTACTCGAGTTTTTATTTTAAGAATAATAATTAAGATTCATGCATCTTTCAAACAATTTTTTTAAAAATAGTATTTTAAAAGTTAGATGTTGACAAGTGGATGTTTTCTTGTCGGGTGTTGACTTCAGGGGTACCCGTTCCTGTCAGGGGTGGGTTCTGCGTCTCGAAAATCACATGTCACCACGCCCTCGCCAAGGGCGAGTTCTCCAAAAGCCCTCCATCGTCCGATCTAATTAACCACATCACCTCAGCATCATCTAAACCACACATTTTTTTACAAGACTACACCCTTTGACAGGGGTGGGCTTTATTTGACCAGCTTTATTTTTAATCTAATATCCTGCACACCATTTATTCATTTCCCCATCTTTCACCAATTTCTCACCTCAACATCATCTAAACCACACATTTCGTTTTAACTTATTCGAAAAAAATAGGTTTAAAGATAGTGAGAAATTGGATTGAGGAGGATTTAAACGAATAGTGAGAAATTGTTCGGTGGTTTCATAGATATATGGTGAAAGGTGGAGAAATGAATAAATGGTGTGTAGCCTACAAAGTGGAGAGATGTTAAGTTAAAAATAAAGCTGGTCAAATAACTTAGAACCCATCCCTACCAAAGGTGTGATCTTGCAAAAAATATATGATTTAGATGATATTGAGGTGATGTGGTTAATTAGATCGGACGGTGGAAGGCTTTTGGAGAACCCGCCCTTGGCAAGGGCGTGGTTTGTCACATCACTGCATATCACCTGGTCAAATGATATGTGATTTTCGAGACGCAGAATCCGCCTTGGCAGGGACGGGTACCCTTAAAGTCAACACCCAACAAAAAAACACCCCTTATTAACATCTAACTTTTAAAAACACTTTATTAGAAAAAAATCTTCAAACAATATTTATCAACATCTAACTTTTAAAAACACTTTATTAGAAAAAAATCTTCAAACAATGATGAAACCATAATATGCATCTATGTGTATCGTAATATATGGGTTTTTGGACATATAGCGCACATGTGAACGTCATATGACTTTACTTAAATGTATAGTGCACTTGTTCTTACCAAATTACTTACATTTCAAGTATGATTTTGTTTTTTAAGTATACATGTGAATGATGCATATATCATTTTCTATATCAATATCCTTTTTCTATAAGAGTGTTATAAGTAAGGGTGATTAAATGTACTATTATGTGTTACAACTTTCTCTCTTGTGAGAGATATTACTTTATAATGGGGTAAAAGGCTCACAAGTGTCTTGCGTGTGTGAGGGGATACATATAGTAACATCCTTCACAAACCATTAAAACTTTTCGAACCGCCCAAACTCAAGCAAGATAGTTGCCTTTAGTCGGTTTGAGATTTACACAAGTTTGTTATATGATTTAAGGTTTAAAAAATTGGGTTTAAGAGTTTATCATGCCAGTTTGAACATAAAAATGATTGTGTATACGTAACTCGACATTTAACTTTTATTGCTTATTTTTGAAATATACATCTATGTGTATACATTATATTAACGAATCATAGAAAAATATACAAATAATCATTCTAGAAAAAATACTTATAAAGACCGGTTCAACCGTTAGCTTTGTTTGTCTATTGTTAACTAAAGAATCATAACTTATAATACAAATACATAAGAAATTAAATATTTTCAATTATAAATCCATACTTATGTTGAGTTTTGTACTTAATTTTTGTCATGTCAAGACTCAAGATGTGTTACAAGGATTTCATTACAAGATAGGATAGAGGAGAAAGGAGAAGGATAAAAAGAGAGAAATAAAGAAACATCAAATAGAAAACTAAAATTAAATATATTTTTTTAACGACAAATGTACTACTCTGTTTCAGAGGATGTGTTATTTTAGTCGGGCTCATATATTCGTTTGCTAGCCGGAACCGCACCTCAATCCCTCAGGAGGAAACTCATTGCTGAAAAAAAACCTTGGCTTAACTATAAGCATTTTTGCTCAAAGTAAAACTTAAACCTATAACTTTTATTTATTTACATATTATAAGTACCTCACCTTAATCGGTAGGCTAAGAATATATAACTAAATAGTTTAATTTTAAGATTAAATAATTCATTTTGATTGATTCTTGGAAAGTGATTCACAATCCAACATTTACAAAATTACTTATCTCTCAAAAAACACGTGTCCGTTCTGATTATTTCGTATGCTTCTCATATTTTTGTAATGTTGTATATTAACCTTTCCGTATATATATATATATATATATATATATATATATATATATATATATATATATATTACACTATCACATGAATTTTCTAACGGATTAAGTAACGAAAGTTTTTATATGTAATAAGTACAAAGCACCAATTTGAACTTTAAATACTAAATAAGCATGGGCCTAAATTATTTCATGAGGTATGACCCAACACTCTTTGTTAAACGAGTTTTCTTACAAATCACTAAATTATTAGAAGAAAGAAAAATCCAAATGGGTTTTTTTTAATTGATGGTTTATATTGGTTAATGCTATGCTTCTTAAATATACATGCGTAAATTATGTACTTAAAACCACTAAACTAATTTGTCTTTATGTTTTATAATAATATATACATGACCTTTCATGTATATGGAATATATCTTACACAGAACATACTATAGGTTATAATATAAACGAACATTAAACTAATTTCTTAATATTTTCTTTTGAATTAGAGAGTGAGAACTAATAAAACTTTAATATCAGTATTATAACTTTTTATAATGTAAAAAGTGAAAGTTGTATTCTATCTATACCACTTATCGATTTCTGGGTTCAAATCTTCTTACTCTAAAGGTAAATTAGGAGTTATGATTGGAAAACTTTTATTTTTAAGAAATAATTGAAATTAAAAGTTATGATAAGAAAATTTTTAAAAATGATAAGTTTTTTAAAATGAGTTATTTTAAATAAAATGTTAAATTTTTATAAACTGGGTTATTTTAAAACAAATGTTTTAAAAAAAAAGTTTAAAAGTCGATATCACTGTCTTAATATTTATAGGTTTTAGTTATACGTAATTTAATCATATATTATCTTTATATATATCATTTTATAATTAAGAAATTTTATTTTATTTAATATTTTATTTATTTAATTTCTTAGTAATACACGAGTTTATTAAGGCTAATGTTATATAATAGCATCCAAAGTTTTCTATATTAAGATATTATGTGTTCTTTGTTAATTTATCTATTCTATTTTATTTAATAGATAATAATTCCATATAAAAATTAATTATATGAGATGTATTTAAGCCTAATAAAACTATGACGGTCAATAGGTTAAAACTTGTTATAATTGAACTAGGTTGAGTCATATTAAGTTCGAGTCAAAACATATATTTAGAAAATTGAGTTTGTGTCAAAACAATACTTTAAAATTTAATTTTGATTCAAGATAAAAATGAACTCCAACTAAAATGAGATTTTGGTCAAAACGAGTCATATCAAGAGAAAAAAAAATGGTCACATATTTTTGGAGCCTAGTGGTGCCAGGTGGAGGTGGTAGCAAAGGCGGTGGTGATGTAGCTAGCCTTGCGATGGTTACAACGGTGTAGGTGGTGTTGTGGTAGTGATGGTGATCGTGTAATTTACGTTGTGGTTGTGATGGTGATGATGGGGCGATGACATTGGGCGTTGTCAGACGACTAGTAGGTTGGCGGCGACTAAAACTAATTTACCACAACCAAACCATTCGTTATAAGTTTAAAACTTGAAACTAGTCATCCTAAATTTAATTAAATAAAAACAGTGATTGCGAAGGCAACAATTACCAATTTGAACGGTTTCATGGTTTTAAACCAAATCGGAAACACCTGATAAGATATGATAAACATCAATTACAGTAAGATTTTAATTCAGTTTAGTTAAAGCTTTTGAGTTTTAATAAATATGGTTAAAAAACTTGAAGATATGCTAAGATTGGATTAGTGAATATAATTTAAAGAAAATTGATTTGAAAGAAAGAATGGTTGGTCCTATTCTATGAAGAAGGGTACTTAACTACTTCACTTCACCTTTGTATTGTTGACAATCACAGCTTTACAGTGAACCACATTATTCATACAAATAGTACCAAGGTATCACTGGGTCTATGCAGATGGACTGAAAATGACAACACTAGATTCAAATTAAAAAGGGATAGCCACAATAAATGGTTGTTTGATAAAAATTTTATCAAACCAATTATTTGTCTGGTTTTGTCAAACTAGTTTTGACCATCCAAGAACATTCAAGTCTTCTTCTTTAAATGTGGTATAGTTTCGAGTAGTTGTGAAATAAATATTACTGTTTATCTGTAAATTTGAAGATTTATTGTTCAACTTTTATAAATTGACAGTGTATTGGTATATAATTTTCCCAATTAATTTTTAAAAGAAAGTCACCAAGACAAATTATTTGATCAAATTGGTTATATAATTTTCCCAATTAACAGTATTTGGTATCAAAATGGCAACAGTGTAAAACTACCACAATGGTGTGAAGGTCTATGAGTAGGCATGATGTAAGGTGGGGCAAATAAT
Organism: Flaveria bidentis; assembly: GCA_018326385.1. Lineage (NCBI taxonomy): Eukaryota > Viridiplantae > Streptophyta > Magnoliopsida > Asterales > Asteraceae > Flaveria > Flaveria bidentis. Next base: position 1,871 of record BJCM01093904.1, on the reverse strand, counting down.
AGTAAAAATGTGGATTTCCTATTTGGAACAATTCAGTTGGTGTTATATAGAGGAGAATCTGATCTTTGTTTTTTTGTTTGATTTCTATACTGCATGTTATTCATCAGCTTTTGTTCAGTTTTCCCCATAAGACAAAGTGGTTAGATTATACAAGGTTGTATTTTACCTATAATTGTGTATTTGTGTTTTTCATACAGTTCAAAAAAACTTTAAGAAACCGTTAGAAAAGATAGTAGCAGACGGAGTTTTGGTTTTACTCAGATCATTGTCATCTAGAATGTGTATATTTATGAATTGTTATGACTAATTTGTTTTATGTGTAATAGTTGATTAGTATGTTTATGTAATGTGAAGCACGTTAATAACCAAGTTAAACGAGTTATTTCATTAAGGAGTTTCATTGATGGAATGTTCCGTCGGAGTCGGTTGGTAATTATTTTCACCGACAAAATTTGTCGATAACCATCTATGTGAGAAATGAACATGATAATTTCATTTACGACAGACTACCGACAAATTTTACTGAAAAATACAGATGGATTGTTTTACCGGCATCATTTGTTAGGTTGTAAGAAACATAGTTGCCGATGGAGTAATGGCTAAAGAGTTGAGAATTAATCTCTCGTTAATATTAGCTATTTTGAAGTTTTTTTATAAGTATTTTTGAAAAAAATAAATAATTATAAATTTGAAAATTAATTACAATTATATTAAATGCACCAAAATAAACAACATAAAATTTTTACTAAAATAGAGAGTTGAATACATCAAATATCGACAAATTAAATCTAATCTAAGATTATAGATTGTATTCAACTCCATCGATCTCTTTTACTTATGACTACTTATAAAGGAAGATCACAATAAGAAGTTAATACATGAGATACCGAGACGATTCTATTGAGTATTGTACTATTATCCACCATAATAAAGTATATGGGAGCTAATTTAAAACGAGTACAAGCCAAAGCTTCACATATCGAGATGATAAATATTATGAAATACGTATGCATGTATTAATGAAATTATAAATGCACAAAGTTTCATATATACATAAATATAAGTGGTAACTTTATAAATAGTAATCAAGTTTTAAAATGTTTTTTAATCCTATGCATTAAACCTAGAAGTTTATTTTGATTTTTAATCCTATGTATTTAACCTGAATAATAAGTAAAAAAACTTTAAATGCCTAAGTTTGTGTAGGTGATAGTGGTCGAAGATGATGGGGCGGGGATGGAGGCGGTCACAAGTGATGGAGTCGAAGGTGATCGGGTGGTTTTGGTGGGTTGCAGATGAGGGGGCAGGGATTTGGGTGGGTCGTAGATGTTTGGGGTGGCAATGGCGTGTGTGTTGGGGGGGACGACATTGATAGTGTGGTTGGAGGTGGTCAAAGGTGGAGGGAGGGGGTGTTCTAAGGCGGAACTGTGGAGGAGAAGAGTGCTCGATGGTGTAGGTAGAGATAGATGGTTAGAAAAACAATTATCTGGTAATCAAGTTAATTACATAGGATTAAACATCAAATCAAAGTTAAATGATTTGATTGAAAAAAATGTGTTAACTAATTAGAACATTACTAAAATGGTTATGGGCTTATAGTACGGGCCCTTGTACTCGAAGTGAAAAGAAACTATGGCCCTTACAGATTGGGCCTTCTGCCGTATGTAGTACAAACTTTTAAATGTGGTATTTATATAGTTCATCTTACAAAATTCATTATTTCCATATTTATCAGTTCAAAATTTTAATTATATATTATTGCTTTTTTATATATATATATATATATATATATATATATATATATATATATATGTGCACATATATATATGTATACATATATATATATATATATATATCTATATATATATGTA
>BJCM01093896.1:0-10556 GCA_018326385.1 Flaveria bidentis | reverse complement strand
AAGTTGTTGAGAGTTTGTTGAGATTGAGTGCTTGAATTGTTAACTGCTTTCTTACTCTTGTAATTGTCTTAGCTATATCAATGAACTGTGAATTTGTTGATATTGCTTGAATCGATTACAATTGTTTGTGTTTCTCTTGAATTGTTCACTTAAATCATTACAGATTGTCTCAATTGATCCTATCAATTGATATCAGAGCCTATCAATTGGTTCTGATCCGATCAATTGCTCTATCACTAAGGCCTCCCTAATTTCTTAGACTGCTTGTTCTCAGAGAACTGATGAAATATGTCCTTAGGTATAGACTGAGTCAACAAGGCATATGCTTTTTTTAACATTATGCAGAGTCTTCTGGGATTCACTCATTCCTCCAAAAGTCAATTTAACTCCATTAGCACTTACTAGTACCATGTAACCAGTTTCAATGGATGTCCAATGGTTTGGGTCAACTCCATTCAAGTATATTTCAAACCACAATTTCCATTATGGGTAATCATCCAAAGTTAACAGCTTTGGCAGTTTGTTGTGGTTTCTATTCTCATTTTCCAGAAGTAGAAGATTCTGGACATGCGGTCCTTTCGAGCAGTGAATGCAACAAACTAGTCTTCCATTGCTTTAAACTTGGTAAACTTAGAACATGATAGATTCACTCGTGCGAATGAGCTATGCGAATGAGTCACTTGTGCGAATGAAAGATACGAATGAATTCATCGTGCGATTGGGTTCAGTCATGCGAATGAGAAGGACGATTGTAATCAACCGACTGGAGCTGCTTAACTGTGCGAATGAGAGATACGACTGAGTTTAGTCGTACGAATTAGAGTATAAGAATGGGTTCAGTTGTACGAATGGTCCAATGTGACTCTTTTGATTGAAAAATCGAATATTTTGAACACTTTGACTCAAAATACGAATTTTCGAAAAACCATAATCTGCCGTTTGATGAACAATCGAAACTCTAACACATGAAAACGTCAAAAACACTTTTTGGAGCAAAAATGTGACTCTTTTGATTAAAAACGTATGTTTTAACACCAAAACCAATTGAATCCATGCAAAATCACGAGCCAAAGCTCTAATACCACTTGTTAGGACCGTTTTCGTACGGAGTACTAACGAATTCTACGTGAGACCAGATCAAATAGTGTGGAATACTATTTGATTGGCGATCCAATCAGTGAGAATGATAACCTGTTCGATCTAACAATGAAACAAACGTTAAGAATTGATTAGAAATCGATCAGGAACGAACTATGAAGTTAGATTGGCTGTTTAGGACGCTCTGGACGGCTAGGGTTTGTGTATATTCAAAGTCCCTTTTTTTCCATGAATTATGTGGTATTTATAGGTTTCTAGTCTTCATTTGTGTGACTGAACCATTAGCATGGTCAGTCGTGCGACTGACTCATGGGGTTGGTTCATACGCCCGACTGAAGGTTCAGTCATGCGACTGAATCAACCTTATGTCTCAGTCATATGACAGATCCAGTCACCTGGTTCAGTCGTGCGACTAGTCCATAAGTATGATCCATTCGTGCGTACGGTCCATAAGTATGATCCATCAGCATGAATAATCACCCGACTTAGTTGAACATATTTCTCAATCATTATTGACATAGAACTATGTACAACAACCTCAAACCTATATATGATGTTCATACTTATGAATTGTACCAAATACAATAATAATATGAAATATTCAAAGACAAATAAACATCAAAAGCATATCATATTTCATTGAATAGTTACAGTACGCATGTGTAAGAAATGAAAGACTTTTACATTAAGAACATAAACTAGGAACATAATGTATTAATCGGCTCTACTACAGGAGACGTATTTGAGATGGAAAAGGATGATTGGTTTGTGAGAGAAAAGGAACCAGAAGAGTTGACCCCACTATTTCAGAACAATCAGGGTCAATCAGGTCAAAGAAAGATAAGGATTTGGAGACGGGAAAAGGGAGAATTATGCTATGGATAAAGCCCCCAAAAACTGTTAACAGGGTAAGACTATCTAATCCTCTCCCACCAAGACTACAAAAGTTTGAGAAGTGGCTCTATGATAATAACACTAGGGAGGCAGTGGTAAGGGTTAAGAATGGATTTGAAATCAGATTATTTAATCTTATGGAGGTATTCTCTTTCTATGACAAAGATTTACTGATACTGTGTGGAATCATATTAAAGCAACTGGGACTGAGACTAGAAAAGAGGCAATCTTGTTTATGGAGGAAGTTGGTACAACAGGAGTTGTATAAGAGACTACATCTAAGGTTGGAGAGGAAGCAAGAGCAGATGATGCTACAGAAGATGTGCATGTAGGTGAGGTCCAACCTAGGGGGAGTATTTAAGACCAATATTAGGTTGGACTCACCTTATTTTCGCTCATAGTAAGAGACCAGAATCACCCGGCGAAATTGTGTTTTGTCACCGGGTGAAACTAGCCATGGGCCTAACAGTTTTGCTGTCTAGTGAAACTGTCAACAATCTAGCTAGCTTATATATAGATTTGATTTCAACATTGTACGCAAGCTTTGCAACATCCCTAATTCGAAATATCAATGTTGCAATTTTGTATTTGTGGTTGGAAGCTAATAGAAATCGTTTTGAGCCTTTGTTTGTGTTTGTGTTTGATTTTTTATTATAATTGAACATCCTTGATACTATATCATTGTTGTGTGATTATGATAAATGTTTGTTAGTGGATTTTGAATCATTTAGTCAATCAATTGTACTATTCATTGATCATTTACAACAACAGAGACTTCACCGCAACCTCTTGTTGACTTACCACTCACACAATTGACTATCTATGACTTGATAAGAATCTAGTGTGTCAGACAACTAAGTTCATCAAGATATTGTAAGGTTGGTTTTCTGATGTGAGAGATTCGTGCTAAGTTGGCAGTCATAAAGCATACCAATCATCAACCACAGAAAGGGAAAGCATGAGCTATAGTATGGATCTAATACTAGATATGATGGGGTGTATGGCTGATTTGTTGAAGATCAGTAGGGGTGTATAGCTGATCTATAGAACACCAGATATGGGGAGCATATGGTTGATATATAGAAGACGAATAGGGGTATATGGATGCTCTATGGAAGACCAGTAAGACTCATGGAAGACTAAAGGTGTATAAAGAGAAAGACTCAAAATTAGAAATAATTAAAATACTCAAAGGTTAGAGGGAACTTAGAAACAAGTACAAGAAAATATTTTTATTTATATCTAAGGATGGATTACAACTAAGGGGGATGCCTTTCTTATATAGGCAAGAAAGGTCCATCCTTATGAAACAATGACATAATCATGACCTCAGAATATAATAATATCTAGCCTATGAGGTAAGAGCTTACATCACATGAGGGTGATTTTATGCTTACATTATTCTTACATCAAACACTTAAACATGATTACATAAAACACACTTAAACTAAATTTAACATTCTTAATACTAGAATCTTCTTCATCTTCATCCCTCTAGCACAATTAGAATATGTCATGACCCGATGGTCGTGGAGACGAGAGGTCAACATCCCATCCTCCAAGTTCATCATTAGTTTGAATGATACTAGATTTGAGTAGATGAGTCCTTATGTATTTATTATTATTATCCCTCTGTAATTTTGAATACGAGTTTTCATATTTCCACACATCTTTTCTTTCCATTATATATACGGGTATTTACTCATGCTTAACTTTGTTTATACTTGCTAAACACTTGCACATAGCCATCCATCTTTGGTATGTCAGACTTTGTAATGCCATTTTGACAGTTTAACAATTGAACGGTTGTGGATGAAACAAAAGGTGTGTGGAAGATGGCTAACTTTCTCTATTGGATGGCTGATGGTGGTATGAAACATCCAAGCCATCTGAATATAATGACACAATACTTTTTGGTTAGCAAGAGCCATTTGTGTTGTCCATTGATGTGTAAGAAGGAACAACTATAATAACATCAGTATATTTTTCTCCTTTGGTAGTTCTCCAAACTGCCAGTCAACCATGTATTGTAGGAGCTTGGCTGAATTAAGAAACATTGTCATGGTGTGAGATTCAAAGAGGTAATAGAAGAAGCATAAAGCTTCATTCAGTAGATTGTACAAGTCTTAGTTGTAAATGATGTTCATGAGAAGGGTAATCTAGATGGAATACCAGACCATTCATAAACAAACCTTTGTTTTCAAGAATGATTGTGATGAACATTTTATAGCTAACGAGAAACCTATCATTTGGAGCTAATTTTCCAATTACCTCTAACACCTCTTTAGGGATGTTTTTAGTTTTGAACTCTTGATGGTGTGAATGAATTTGGGAGGTCTACAACACTTATCATAAATATTGTTAATAATATTTTTTAATGCTCACTGTGGTGTTGTTGGAACAACTTTTTATAGGCTTTTGGTTTGGACAAAAAATCTACGAGAATAATATATTTTCCTTTGGTATGTTGAACACTAAATGTCCATTGTAAGAACCAATTTGGCCACCGTAATAATTGTGATTCGGAGAGCATTTCCTTTTGAACTGTAATATTTTTAGGAAGGGTGACATGTCTATTTTAATTAGAGAATTATGCCGATTAGGTGGAATTGAAACTTCTCGATTCCTCTTTTGACCATTAAAATATGTTTGTATGTGGAGTGATATTAAGTATCTAATTCTTTGAACGTGCTACTTTTGTATCCATATTTTTTCTGACACGCTTGTCATCTTTGCAAGTAAGATTGCAGCCTAACAATCATCGTTGGCATTTGTTTGAAGTATTCATATTCTAGTGAAGGAATCATAAGAGATAGTATCTTGTCAATGAGTTATTTTATATTTTTTACAACAATTGTTTACATGTCACACTTGGTTGGTGGGTCATTTTTCAATATGGGGAATATGTGTATTGTATACTTTTATAGCTTGGGTAATAACTTAGACATGTAATAACCCGGCCAAGAAATTATTACACCTCCTTTGGAGATGTCATCTCATTTAGAAATTTGTGTAGCTCTTTAGCGATATGTAGCTGGGCTTGAGATTTTTCATCAATTAATTTTATCCCTAGAAACTTTATAGTCTTGGCCCTTACTTCCATCTTCTTCTATGAGAGCGTGATCGTCATATTTTTGAATAATTGAATTAAAATGTAATGGTATTTATATATGAGACTCAGCATCCTATGAGAACAAAAGGATATCATCAATATAAACCAAGGCATAACTGAATATATGTTCAAATACTAAACCTTTACCTTTTGGAACACAGATGGTGCATTTTTTAGTCCAAATGGCATGACCTTCCATTGGTAGTGATGGTTTGGGATATAAATGGTTGTTTTTGGTTATTCATATTTTTTAATTCCTAGTTGCAAAACACTAGCTTTATGATCAAACTTTGATAACACTTTTGCATTTACCAGAGACTAGGATGTGGTTTAGTGGCTAATAATCTAATGTTAGCTTCCATCGAACTTTTTTACTTCTCTTATTAACACAAAATGCTTCACATGCCATTGGGATGTCATTTGCTCAATGATACATAGTCTTAATAGTTCTAAGCATTCTTGTATGGCTAGTTGGGTGTTCTGGACTCATACCTGGATGACTGGCCTTTATGTGATTTATATCTTTATTTTGATTGAATGGTAAAGCAACAAGGAAGGATGGGTTTAGCCATAATCTGGACTTATTTTTATAATGAATTTAGTATGGTTGTTTGAATAAGATGTCTGGATAATCTTATCCCTTGTAGCTTCTATTTGAACGAGGGAGAGCGTGTAAAGCCTTGGGATTGTACTCGAGGGACTTGTCACTTTTTTATACCTTAGTCCTTCTTCTTCATATCATAAATCATGTACCAATATAAGATGACAAATCCTATAATGTGATCTTTACCATGAGATTTTGATCCTAAAAATCTATGTTTAATAGTACATGTAGGAAAAAGTCGTAGATGTATTGGAACACTAACTTTATCTATTGTAAAAGCTTCTCCATTTGCTGCAATGAAGTGACGATAGTAGGGTTTTCAATATTCTGGTGGGAGTATGAAAGGATTTAGTTTAAAAGCTACAGACCCTGTGTCAAAGAACACATTGACTTGGATGGGTTTTGCATAAGTTTTAGTAAGCAAATGCACTCTCGCAAGGGGCAAGGGAGGCATAATGGTGGGTTTTGGCCTTAGAAGTTTAAATTAGCTTTGGGTTTGTTCCACCTTCTACTAACTCATGCATGCCCAATTCATCCTCTTTTGTCTTTTAACAAGTAGTCACTTGCTCACCACTAGTTAAATTTATGTGCTTAATCTGGTGGATGAAAGAAGAAATAGGATCTTCCTTCTCAATTGGTATCTTCTCGGGAACCCTAGAGGAGACCATCTAAAAGCAGTCATCCTTTTGGTCTGAAGATGGGTTTTCTACTTTACTTGAAGTCGGTCTCTTGTTCATACCGGTTGAGGATGTGCATCGTGTTTGAAGATTGTCTTTCTAGCTTGTGCTTTAATATAACCTTGCTCTTTAACCAAAGTGTCATTGATGGGGAAACATGTAATAATGGCGCTATTGGTAATGGTTATTGGTCAAAGGTTTTTCCACAACACTCTCCATGTATCATCTTTAAAAGTAACAATCCTTCCTTGTATATGATGTATCTCCATATCTAAGAGTTTCATCTTAAGAAACTTCATCTCAACCTCTTTTTCGATAAGACTTTGAGGGGCTTCTAATGTTAGGCAGTTTTTGACTACCTTGATGAGCTCATAAAGAAACTTAAGTATCTTTAACCAGAGTTGATGAGCGATGCTTTCAAGACTGCGCATCCTATTATCCATGTTGAGCCATTATGGTTTTAAGGGCATGGTTTTGGGCTACAACATTTTATTTTTCCAGTTTAATATGGCTTCAACAAAAGTAGTTGAACTCAAGGAACCGTAAGGACCTATAACAGTAGGAGCTTAAATCTTCCAATTGTATTTGGTCTTTTGCTTAATATTTTTAAAAGTGGTCAACAATTGGAACTTGATTTGGTAAATCTTCCAACTTGAGGATTTTATTCATTTTGGCTTTGGTTATAGGGTAGGGTTACCATACATAACATAGTAGTCAAACTTTTCTAATGGTTTGCCAAGAGTACCAACATTTGGATCCCTAGCTTCATATCTCTTTCGTATAGCCTTCTAGGAACCTTTATTCTTTAGTTTGTCTTCATCATTATATTCTACCTTGATTACTTGATCTAAGTAATCCTAGCAGCTACTGGCTGTCTTATATGGATTGACGATAGCACATCTCTCCGATATCGGTTTTAGACACACAATGTCATTGAATGGTGAAATATAACCTAGAAAATGTTAAGTTCTGGCATACCATTGATATGCATTTGGGCTTTCAAGGATATTTGTAGTAACGGGTCATTGAGAGGCATATTGAAGTTAGGTAGAAGATAATAAAAGATTGGACTGGTGTTTAAAGTGGTCTGGATAGTACCTATGTAGGTGTGCTGGTACTCGCTTATAACAGGGGAGTTGAAGCTTGAAGTTTAATTTATATAATTTCTAAAGCTAAGTTGTAGTTATTTCACAATCAAACATTATGATTAACCAACCATAGGAACAAACATTCTAATAGGAATAAACATCATTTAAAAATTGATTCAAAATTTTAAAAATTGTATAATACTACATGAATAGTATATTAACAAAAACTTAAACTAGAAATATATGAATATGAACAAGTAGAGCTAGAAGCCTATCCAAAAAGGTTGATTTAGTTTACATTACCGAATGAAAAAGGTTATAATTAAAGGTTGATTTAGTTTACATTACCGAAGGTTATAATTAACAAAAAGGTTATAACAAGATTATAATTCAAAGCTACAGCAAGAGTCCCACCGTAGGTTCTCCAACTTACCACTATACTTAATCCATAACAAAAAGGTTGACGAAGGTTATAATTAACAAAAAGGTTATAATTAATGAAAAGGTTATAACAAGATTATAATTCAAATCTACAGCAAGAGTCCCACCGTAGGTTCTCCAACTTACCACTATACTTAATCCATAACAAAAAGGTTGATTTAGTTTACATTACCGAATCAAATGACTCCATAGCTTAACTTTTAAATATCCTTCAATATGTTCCTTCCCTATGGTGTCAATAACAACATATACAACTACCTTAACGAGATCTTTATGCTTCAAGCTAAATGACCCTTTTATTGAAAAAAAATCAAGAAGGGTCGTTGCTTTGTGAAGTGATAACTAAGACACTAAGAGTTCCGTACTTCACATACTTTACATGTTATTGAGCACTGCAAGAAAGCATGGTCAGCCGACTCAAATAACTAGCCACGCGATGAGCAATAGGGCTGAACTAAGATCCTTTCTTAATAAGAAGATGTTTGGCCAGTAACTTACCTTCCACCACACGTAAACACATAATGTTAACACTAAGGGAACAAGTTTGGCTAAGAGGATTTGACTTGATTATATGGTACAATAAGTGTCTCAAAAAACACTTGTTCATTTTATGTAGAACCCTATGGTTTCATCCACATCCTAATGACAATAATCTTCCAAGTCTAGGATCTCGGTCTATTTTAATACTTCTTCCATATCTGTTAACTCCCTAAGTTCCTATGCAGTACATGTACATGATTTCGTGCCTAAAGATAGTTAATACTATTGAATAATTTCTTTAATCAATACACCATACTATAGTCCTTTTTATTTGCAAAAAAAGGAAAAAAAGATGGGAACACGTCATTTAGACTTCCAACATTAGCCCATTCATCGAGCTCGCAACAAACTTTTGAGCCTTTCTTAAGATTTCATGATAACATAGAGAAAAAGTCCTACCCTAACAAGTTAGAGCATCTATAAATAATACAATATAATGCCAAGGCCCTTGAATTAAATGCTTACTCTAAAACACCTGTGGATTCTCCAAACCCCATGGATTGCTTTGATATCTTGAACCCATAGTATGGACTCCTTTGTTTTAAAGTACTAAACCTATTTTGTTAATAAGGATAGATTGATCTCCCTTTAGCTTTTAATCCCCCAACATCCTTATGACTTAAGAGCTAGAAGCCTATCCCAATAAACCCAACTAATTTTATATCTTGTTCTTAGATCTCCAAAGAAATAAGTCAAATTTTCTCCATAATCGATAATCCGCATGAGGGCTTAAAATATTAACAGTTAGTATATAGCAAATTACCTAACATGAATTTAAAAGTGTGAGTCAACAATCAATAGATAATGATTCAGATTTCTAAGTTGACTATATAAATATATATAATTGATAACCAACTTTTACTACTCCACCTAGTTTAAGTAGGCTCCAACAAGAAGCCTAAGGTATGAGAAATGTAGATCACCAACTTCGCATATAGCTTATTTGCAAAGGTAGCCCCTAAAGCCCGGTCAACTCTTACTTTAAATACTTTGCTTTTCTTTATATTGATTTTTAAACTAGATGTTAAGATTAAAAACCTTGAAATACAAACTACAGGACCGATGAAGGGGGTTAATGCAACAATTCAACAGTGTTAGGAGAGTTATAACACATAGCAGATCAAATAAGGAACCATGTTATAATGAAACAAAGAACACAAGTAAATAATAGAACAAAACAAGAACACACTAATATCATTTTAAAAAATGATGTATATTGCTCTCAACCTCTTACAAGTGTTTCAAAGCTTACCTAGAAAATACAAGTATTTGAGATACTTTATATTGCATCCTACAGCTAGGCATACTTTGAAGGCCAGCTACAAACACTAATCTATACAAAAGATCAATGTAAAGTCTAAAGGCAATTGCCTTTTTACTAGTGATTATGACATGTCATAGCTCACATCCTTATCTAATATAAAATGGATATAAGTACAAAAGTAGAAAGTTATAGACAAAATAACTTATTCTACAGTTTGACAAACGTATGGACTTTTCACCAACTCATATAAGTTGGTGACTATTCAGAGATGGCAAGCGGAAAGTAGTCAGCTTTTGTCAAAAGGTTATTAGAAAAAAACATGACTTCTCTATCTTTTGAAGAAATTAGTGTTTGGATTCAAAAGAATTTGTCTTTAAAACTTTGGAACTTCATCTTTGGCTTCGGAAGAATTGGTCTTTTGGCTTCGGAAGATTTAATACTGTTAGAACCCTTGAAAGATTAACATTTAGTCTTTTATTGTATATTTTATATTTTGTACTAGTATAGGGACTAGTTTTGTAAATTGTTAGTTCCTTAGTTTCTAGTATAAATAGCTTAGACTAGATTAGAGAAAGAGCAGTAGTTGTTGAGAGGTTGTTGAGATTGAGTGCTTGAATTGTTAACTGCTTTCTTACTCTTGTAATTGTCTTAGCTATATCAATGAACTGTGAATTTGTTGATATTGCTTGAATTGATTACAATTGTTTGTGTTTCTCTTGAATTGTTTACATAAATCATTACAGATTGACTCAATTGATCATATCAATTTGTATCAGAGCTTTCGGTTGAGTGTTTTTGAAGTTCTGTCGAACATAGAAACTTCAAAAATCCACTGAAA
>BJCM01093890.1:0-12868 GCA_018326385.1 Flaveria bidentis | reverse complement strand
CATCTTAACTAATTTAAATAACATAACAAATAATATTCTTGAACAAAATATCCCAATAAGTTGTTCCAACACATATGCAACTTATTTAGAAAACCCATTTTCTAAATTGGTGTAGATATTTGATTGAATGATCATATCATCAATTAAATACCAATTGGTGTTTGCTAAGCTTGTTATTGGGTATAACCCGACTTGGATCACAACGTACTAACCGCATCAATATTCTATGTGTCTTGGGCATAAAGAATCTTACAAATGTGTCTTTTGATGAATCTATATTTACTAAATTAGTAAAAGGATCATCATGGCTATTTGATATAGATGCCTTAACAGAATCATTTAACTCTGGTTATTTGAATTGTGCATGATCAGATGATACATGCTATCCATTTGTTCCCTCAAATTTGAATGAAGTATCATTATCTGCTGATCCTCCAAGGAAAAAACACTTCATCAACGACTACCGACTTTATATCAACAAATGTGCATTGTGTATCCGGAGATATACAAAATGTATCAGCAACTGTTCCAGACTCTCAAGAAGATAGAACATACATTGGCAATGATTCATCAATTCCTCATATCCCATCCGAAGAAGCTCATGTAACTCCTACAAATGAACAAAATGCTTCCGTAGAAGTTCATGTAACTCCTACAGATGAACACAATGCTTTTGGAGAAGTTCATGTAACTCCTATGGATGAACAAAATGTTTTTGGAGAAGTGGTTGTAACTCATACAGAAGAACAGAATGCTTTAGGAGAAATTACTACGAAAGGCATTAATTATTCTCCTATTGTCCAAACTGTGGCAGAGCACTCAATACCCAATGATGTACAAGAAGAACACTTTGACTATTTCTTAAACTCATAATCTGGATTGGATCAATCTACAACAATGGATATAATTAACTTGGAATCATCTATTCAAGTTGAACCAACTCCATCAACAAGAAGCCATAAGAATCATCCAGTCAACAACATCATTGGAGATCCTACCAAGAGAACTACAAGAAGCCAAAGTGGAACTACCAACATCTGTCTTTTCACTTGTTTTCTTTCACAAGTGGTTCCTCCAAACATTACAGCTACTCTAAAGGACAATAGTTGGATTGAAGCTATGTAAGAAGAGCTTCAACAATTTAGAAAGCAAAAAGTGTGGACTCTAGTTGATTTACTTGAAGGCCAACATCCAATTGTAACTAGATGGCCCCTCAAAAATAAACTAGATGATAGAGGTATAATTATAAGAATCAAAGCAAGGTTAATTGCACAAGGATACACACAAGAAGAAGAAATAGACTATGATAAAATTTTTGCACAAGTTGCAAGAATTGAAGCCATAAGAGTATTTCTAGCATATGCATCATATAAGAGGTTCACTATTTATCAAATGAATGTCAAGTGTGCCTTCCTATATGGGAAAATTGATGAAGAAGTCTATGTATCACAACCTCCTAGTTTTGAAGATCCGCACTATCCACACATGGTATACAAACTTGATAAAGCTTTGTATGGTCTGCACCAAGCTCTAAGGAAGTGTTATGAAACACTATCATCTTTCTTGCTCAAGCATGGATACAAAAAGGGAACATCAAGCTTTCTTAGTTGTTCAAATTTATGTTGATGACATTATATTGGATCAACCAAAAAGAGATTGTGTGTAAGCTTTGAAGAACTGATGAAATCAGAGTTTCAGATGAGTTCAATGGGAGAATTAACTTTCTTTCTTGGTCTACAAGTTCATTAGAAGACATATGGAATATTCATCAACCAATACAAATACATACATCAAATATGAAGAAGTACAACCTTTCTGATGCATCTTCATGCAAAACACCGGCCTCAACAATTGAAAAGATTGTACCTAATCCTACAGGAAAAACTGTTGATCAAAGATTATATAGGTCAATGATAGGATCACTTATGTATTTAACTTCCAGTAGACCTAACAATATGTTTTCTATGTGTGTTTGTGCTAGGTACCAATCAGATCAAAAATAGTCTAATCTTAATGTTGTGAAAAGAATCTTCAAATATCTCAAAGGAAAATCATGACTTGGTTTTTGGCATCCAAACGATGGTGATTTACTCTCTACTCATACTCAAATAGTGACTATGATGGATGCAACAACAACAGAAAATCCACAACTTGTGGATGTCAACTCATAGTACCACGACCAGTTTCATGCCAATGCAAGAAGCAAACACATGTATCTATATCCACAGCAGAGGCTGAGTACATAGCTGCTTCAGCTATTGCTCTCAAGTCCTTTGGTTGCAAAACCAATTACTTGATTATGGTTACCATTTCCTTCAAACTCAAATTTACATTGACAATTTAGCTGCTACGTTTATAACTTCTAATCCTATGCAACATAGTAAAACAAAGCATATTGAAATAAGATACCATTTTCTAAGAGATTGCTCAAAAAAGTTTTTGATAAAGTTAGACAAAGTGGATACCACAAATCAGCTTGCTGATTTATTCACTAAATCCTTTGATTCAGTTAGATTTAATTTTCTAATTGAGTCTATGGGCATGATTAACCTTGATTAATCATAATAAACAAACAAATAAAAACATGTGTCTGTCCTTGTACATTGTTTTAATAATAAAGCTTTAGCATGACATATGTTTGGGAAATGATAGTATACTATGCCTTTGCTTCTACCAGAATTCTTAAATAACATTAAAAACTAATCTAGTTACTTGATATGTGAGTAGGTTCTGCTTGAGTGGAAACTACACTTAGTGCATGCCAAACATAATGCAAAGTGATTGTTTGTGGAAAACTTCAGTGTAAGGATACTGAAAGTGAGTCATATTCTGATGTGACCAAATCACTCATCTAAACACATTATGTACCAACACTTTATAATATCTATCTTTGCAAATCTTACTCCCTCTGTTTTGTGTAAACAAAGACCTGGGTGTATGATCACCATTGTTTACATTTGTAACCATTTGGTGAAAAGATTATGATCCTCATCATCCCTCTGTTTTGTGTAAACAAAGACCTTGGTTAAAGGCACCTCTGTTTTACGTGAGTAAAGACCCGATGACCCGATGATGATCATATCTAGCTCTCAAAAGAATCCTATGTGATCAACTGTATATTAATTCTAGAGCTTTTTCAACAATGCATTAATGAGATGCCCAATGCATCTCAAGATAGAACTTATAACTTAAAGAACATAGTTTGTAAGTGTGAAAAAGTGATGATTTGATTCACAAAAGGAGGACAAACTTTAAGTGAATTGAATATGAAGCCCATAACAATTACTCTCTAATAAACATGAAAACATGATAAACAACATGCCTAGTTGATACAATAATCTTGTATGGATTTAAGTGGACAATCATACTTACAATCAGAACAAAGATCAGGTATCATTTCAATAAATTAATTCGTCAGGAAGGTGCTTCGTATTATAGTATGATCCCATTATATGTGTATATATATGCTTGTACATAGTCATCAATTCAATTTTGTTTAGTTTAATTTATTTCGGTTTGGACAGACATATGTCTTTCATGATATTCTTCTTAGAAATTTATGATAAATGCATTAATTCATCATTAACAAAAAATTTAGGGGGAGTAGAATCATGAAAATTAGTTAACAAAATAATTGTCAAATGAATTATCAATATGAAGGAATTAGAACTTGAGCACTATCTTGGCTTTTGGATACGTGAAGTTATTGAATTTTAAACCTTCTTGTGCACAATTGTCATGAATACAAAGTCAACAAGGTCCAATAGCAATAAATGGTTCTAAGCAGTTGACGAGGACCATACAACAAAATAAGTTTCAACTGTGCATCTCAAGCATTAGAAGAAGCTACAGTGCATTCTAAACATCAGTAGATGCTACAGTGCCCTTAGCATCTTCAGAAGCTACAGTGTGAAAACTTAATTAAATTTGTCCATCCATAGATTGGTAAACTACGGATGAGCCTGTACTCCAAAACATATAATCTAATTTCATAGATTGGTAACCTATGAAAATACGGAATCAATAGATAATATACAGAATCCATAGATAATTTGCGGAATAACTAAGAACTTCGGATAAGTTAAGTTGTTTAGAGGGTCCCATATCATTATATAAATAAAATTAACGGGTCTGAGAGAGTATAAATGATGTTCTTTGACTTCAATATTCATTATTCACTTTTTTAGAAAACTTTTTCAGACCTAGAAAAATGCTCTCAACAAACTTTTCCCCCTTTCTCTAACATTCAAAATCACAGAATCAAATCATCAAACAAACACATAACTCTATTTTCAGATCATTGTGTTCAAGGTAAAACATGTTGTAATGTTCAATAATGAACTATTTGATTCTTGGTTATTCTCACAACTGTTTGCATTCTCATGTCAATAATGTTGATTCTAACATAATCTTCTTTATTCTTATGAACAGATGGATAATTGATTTGCGTGAGAGCACAATGTGTGTGCTTTCTTAAACCCTGACGACCTTGTTTCAGAAGGATGTCAAGACATTATACGATATCTAAGAAGATCCAGGCTCTTTTATGCCTCTTCAGCAGAGCCAGTGATTCATCAATCGCACATTATTGATTTTTGGAACTCCTCCCAAATATGAGAAGATGAAGAAGTTATTGTGGCGGATGTGAAGAATCAAAGACTAAGAATGGATGAACAGACAATAAGAAGGGTTCTAGAGTTGGGAGATATAGAAGCTGGTCACCCTAATGTGTTTGAAAATGAATACATTGAGAGAGTGTTCAATCTAATGGGATATGATGGTGACTTCGAGAAGGGAGAGATAAAGAAAGGAAGACTCTGCAAGCCATATAGATTTCTCTGTCACATTTATCTTAAGTGCATCTCTAACAGGAAATTTGGACTTGAAAGATTTTCAAGGCATATTTCTTCGGGCATTATTGGTGTCTTTGAGGGAGAACATATAATTAATCCAAATACATCTTCAACTGTATATGTGACCACATCAAAGTGCAAAAGGTTAACAAGATGTACATGTTTCCAAGGTTTCTACAACTGATCATCAATGTTAATCTGCCTGGGACTGCTATAGATGGTGATGTGTTTGTTCAAGCACACCTAGGTAGATCTATTCTGAATAAGATATCGAGGAAGTATGAAGGAGGAGACATGCCCATGTTTGCTCATGTGGTAGTTGCAAATGCAAACATCCCTCAAGAATTAATATGGGAAGAAGTTCAAGATAGTTCATCTACTAACTTTGTGCAAGCCTTATCTTCTCCTCTTCAATCACGCATTAACCAACAACCTCAATCATCCTAATCATAATCACCTGCCAGCCAAACACTCAACCGATCTCTCCAATCCACGCTCTATCACCAAATCAACCACAAACACCCCAATCGTACTCCTCAGCTAGTCAAAACACTCAACCAATTTCTCCATTTCTTAATCAATCATCTGAGAGTGTGCACACTGAACCCAACTCCGTTACGCAGTCTCTTAACTTAGTTCACTCTGGTGAGACTGAGTTGATTTCTCCAGCCAACACCATTCCCTTCTAAAACTCCAGCTCTCAACAACCTGTCACCTCCAATCAAACTGAACCTTTTGTGCTCAGCATAGATCTTGACCAACAACCTCATCAAGATAAACCCATTCAAGCTGAAGAGGCATGCTCTAGCTCAGCAAGTGTGGCTCATACTAAAGAAAATGATGGTGAGATTGTTGCTCAACATTAGAAAGAAGAAGAAGCAAAATATGTGGACGCAATTCCTTACCATGAAAATGATCTTAGTGATAATGATATCCCAATGAGCAAAAGCTATCTAGTTGATGAATACAACAAGCTTGTTGTGAAGTCTAACTTTAGAAAGCAAAGAATTCAAGAGTTGAGAGGGATAATAAAGGAAAAAGATGATCAGCTGATGCAGCAAGAAGCAAGAATCAAAAGATTAATAGAAGATGCTCAATTCAATAATAAAGTGATTGATGCTCTTCTTCAACAAGAACCTAAGCTTAAAGAATCAGTAAAGTTTAAGAAAGATGAGAATGAGAAGTTGATGCTAAAAATTGATCAAGTAACTAACTCTCTCTTTGCTCAATCAACTTTGTTGAAAAGAAAAGAAGAAGAGCTTAAGGAGCTAAAAATGAAAATATATGTACTGGAATCAAATACTTCTCCTATAACAAATCAAACAAAAGAAGCTTCTGAGACCACAAAGCAAATCATTCAATACAGAAGAAAAAGGAAGTACTTGGGTTTTGTGAAGAAGTAAGTGATTGCGATACAAGATTCGCCAAAAAGGACAAAATCTATTGAATCTTCATCCTTAAATCCCATGTCTCCTGCTGAAACAACAAGTGATGATGAATGGAATGAGCTCACAAAGAATGAATCTTCCAAAGAACAGAAAAAAGAAATGGTTGATGACCTACTGACCACTAGAGACATACGTGAAGAAAGGCCAGAATCCTCAATGTTTATGACCCTGATAAATAATGGCTTTCCGTATGACATGGTGGAAAGGATGAGAATGAGTGAAATGAAAGATGTGCTAAAAGACTTTGAAGTAGCTAGTTTCATGATTCCAAACTACAACTATGAAACTTTCACAACTTATCAATCAATTCAGAAAATCAAAAAAGAGTTGGGTCACTGTGATACAACAAATATCTCAAATACAATATGATATGCTGGCTATAGGGTCACAACTACAAAAGCTATGAACTTAAGGGAAGAACAGTTTGTGAGCTAAGGAGGATGATAGAGCATGTCATGGCTGTTGAGCTTGACATAGGGGTGAGATTCAGAACTGAAGCTCCAAACCCATCCTATGAGGAACAAAGCAAAATCCCTGCTGAACCTATAACTATTAAATCTAAAGATCAACACAAAAGGAAAGATAAGCTGATAAGAGAGCCTAGGGTAGTTATCCCTAGAAAAGTGTGGCCTCTGGTACAATTGTGAGAGAAATCACTGATGAAAAATCATCTCTAGTTCAGTTGTTTGTTCACCTCACAACCCCCTCTACTGCTGAAAAAAATAGGATTATGGCCTGGAAATATGACTCAGAGTGGGATTGTGCTATTATCAAAAGAGTATCTGGTAGAAATGAATACTACCACCTACTTGAATCAATCTTGGAGTTGTTTGATACTAACATTAAAGACCTACAAAGCCTGATCATCTCTAACTACCCAATAAGCCAAAAGGAAGAGATTTATCTATGATCATAGGAAAGCTGAAAACTACGTTCAAGGATGATGTTGTCAAGGAAGCAAAAATGGAAGATGTAGAGCACAAGAAAAGAGTGCAAAGGAAAAGAAGATCAAATACCAACTCCTCTACTCTTGTTGATTATGAATTCTTGAAGAGGGTTGGTTACTCTAATGGAAAATAGGAAGCTTTTAAAGTCATTGAAGGGAACCAATACACTTTGCTCATAACTGAGTGGGGATATGTGGAAAAGACTAAAGAACTGGTGCTTATGAGAAATTTAGAAAATAAGAAAGCTAAAAGCATAAGGCTATTTCATCCAATTGAAATAAAGCATATGCATCCAAGCTACATTTTGTATCTACATGACACGTTCTTTCCAAGACTCAATGATAATCAAGCGTAAAATGATCTCTGCATGTATTTACATATCATACAAGTCATTGACAAACTGCATGCGAAAGCATATAAAAGAAGAATATTTGAGGTTGGGATGTTGAAAGGAACTGATATCATGGAAGCATCTGAGCTAAGAAAATTAGAACAAGATGAGCTAGAAATAGTCAACAATCAAAGTGTTTTGAAAACTCTGACAACAGAAGAAGACATTCTAGGATTGAGCTTTGACACACTTAAGAAGATATGCTGAATGGAGATCAAGTACAAGTACGAAGATCAAAAGGATGTAGTATCATAATTTAACAATGTTGCACCCTGAAAGGATCATACATGCCAACTTAATGGGTGAATTGATGATTGCTCAGCTGGAATCCCATAAGTCCAAAAATAAACGCGGATGAAGATCTACAAGAAAAATAACAAGTGTTATCTTCCGCATTAGTTAATGCGGAAGACATATCTCTGATGCGGACAAGTGTTTACTTTTCCTCATTGACTAATGCGGAAGACATAATACTAATGCTGAAGAACAAGTTACTCTACCGCATTGACTAGTACGGAAGAACAAAAGAAGATGCGGACAAGACTTTGCTCATCCGCATTGACAAATGCGGATGACCTCCCAAATGCGCATAAGTATTTTTTCATCCGCATTAACCAATGCGGATGACCAACTTACTAATGCGGATGACAAAGTGGAAATTCTGATCAAGATTATCTCATCTGCATTTGTCAGCAGAGATGCGGATGAAGACTTAGACTAGTTTCTGATGTAATAGATCAGGGGTAGTTTAGTCATTTTGTAAAGGCATCTTGTCTGCCTATAAATTGAATAGTTTACCTCGTACTGAGGTGACGACTGACAGATAGAGAATTTTTGTTGTAATTAATTCTCTGTAAATCAACTTTGATATATTAAAATACAAAAGCATTTATGAGTATTATATTGCATTGAATGTTCTTTGATTGTTTGTTTCCGCCACTCAATCATTGACTTGATTATCATATTCGATTCTCAGTAAGAATATCAATCTTACTCAACCCCATTCAAACAAGAAGATGGTGTCAATATTGAAGGAACTTTTAGTTTTGAAGGGGTGATTACAAGTGTCTAAGCCTAGGGGTGAGTATTGTTAGATCTAGGAACTATAGGTCTGGATCATTTTGTATAGGCTTAGAACTTTAATCAATTTTTGTACTGAATAATTGTAATTCATTATTATGACTTATGTATTATATATAGGTTAACCCATATGTGTATTGATCTGTGTATGATTGCAGGGAAAAACCTTATACTTGGTCAATTTCTGAAACTGACCAAGTTTAAGAAACATCTACGGATGAACATTTTTGTTCTTCCGTAGATATGTTTCTTATAAATTCAATCATACAAAGATCTTCTACCGATGAACAATCAGCTCTGAAGTTGAGGTGAAGATCCATTCAGAAGAACAAAGTACCTTCAGAAGAACAAAGTACCTTCGAAAGAACAAAACTCCTACGAAAGAACAACCATCTACAGAAGACCATATTCCTGCGTAGTCCAAACACTTGTATTTAATAATACAAGTGTTTCAAGTCAACAAGTCAACTTGACAAATGTGAAAATCCTAAGAGATCCGGTGTTTCTTAAACGAAAACACACATGCCTATATATATGGATCCTAGGTTTCACATTAAGTGGGCGGCGACTACGACATGTAGACACACGATCATAAACAACCAAACATCAAATCACACAAACACAAACCCTAGCAGCCATCACATAAACATCACTACATTCAAACCAATTTTCTTTCATTCATTTTTTATTCATTTGTAATCATTAACATCTTATAATGAAATACATTTGAATAAACTATTTTTGTTTGAATATATTAATTGTGTCCTTTTATTGTGTTCGTCTTAATCATTAATCATTATAGTTGATATTAAATTGAAAAAAATGATTAAACAAAGTAAATGTTGATTCTGCAAACATTGACTTAACTCAAAAAATTAACACTGATAATTCCTGATTGCGATCCAAGGATTCACAGTTAACACATCATGCTTTGTACAAAATAGAACTTTAATTGTAAAAGAAAGCAACAAGACTCCTTATTAACTTCTCTTTCACAAAAAACCATTCATTGGATATTGTAAGTCATTTTTAGTCATGTATCAATATTAAACACCCGAGACCATATGGCAAAGTTTTCTCCAAAGTCTGATGAAGGATTCTTTGTGGGTTATTCTTTTGTATCAAAGGCTTATAGAGTGTTTAATCCTTGATTAAATATCATTGATGAATAAACCAAAGTTCAATTCAATTAGCATTCTTTTCCCTAATCAATAAATGGTATTGACTGGTTGCTTGAAATTGTCTCATTTACAAATTCATTTGATCAATTTCACTTGTCTAATGCAGGAAACCTACAATCGACTAAATCTTCTTCACTTGCAGAAAGAAGAGATGATTTTCTAATGATCCCTCATACTTATACTATGCAGCTGAATGATGATGTCCCACTACAAGCTGATCAGGAAATCATCTTAAAATGAGAGTGTTTCAATTGTGGGTGGCCCTAGTACACTTTCATATCCTTCAAAAGAACAATCAACTGAAGTCAAAAATCAAGATCAAGCTACACTACTAGTTCAAACTGAGATAAATTCAAATGATGAAAGTTTTCAAAATGTTGTTCATGCTGAAGCGTGAACTTAAAAAGACTTTGATCACTTTCACAACTCTCCGACAACACTAGATGAAGGTGCCTCTCACCAAGATGATCTGAATGTCTCCAATCTTGATTTAACTATTGGTACCAGGTGGTTATAGAGGAACAAAACTGGTGACCGAGGGATTGTTATCAATAATAAAGCAAGATTGGTGGCATAGAGGTACACTCAAGAAGAAGGAATTGACTATGATAAAGTGTTTGCTCCTGTTGACAGATTATAAGCAATAAGAATCTTTCTAGAATATTCAACATCAATGATATTCATTGTTTATCAGATGGATGTGAGATGTTCTTTTCTATATGGAAAG
This sequence comes from Flaveria bidentis, assembly GCA_018326385.1. Classification (NCBI taxonomy): domain Eukaryota; kingdom Viridiplantae; phylum Streptophyta; class Magnoliopsida; order Asterales; family Asteraceae; genus Flaveria; species Flaveria bidentis. Next base: position 2,241 of record BJCM01093890.1, on the reverse strand, counting down.
ATTGCTGAAGTAGTCTACGTGCGTCAACCACCAAGATTTGAAGACCCATATTTTCCACACTGGGTATTCAAGCTAGAAAAAGGTTTGTATGGTCTTCATCAAGATCCAAGGAAGTGGTATGAGACTCTATCATTTTTTCTTCTTGAAAATGGGTATGAAAGAGAAAAGATTGATCAGACTCTCTTCTGAAAGAGAAAAGGAAAAGATATGTTGCTGGTTCAGATTTATGTGGATGATATCATCTTTAGCTCAACAAACAAGCTGCTCTACAAAGACTTTAAAGATCTTATGCATTCAAATTTCCAAATAAGTGCTATGGGTGAACTCAAATTCTTTCTAGGAGTGCAAGTCCAACAAATAGGAGATGGAATATTCATCAATCAATCAAAATACATGGAAATAATGTTGAAGAAATTCATGTGTGCTGATTATTAGTACATGAGAACTCCTGTTGATACTAAAATGAAGATTGGTCCAGATTGGTCCAGACTCACTGTCGATCTATGATAGGTTCACTTGTGTATCTAATAGCGAGTAGGCCTGACATTATGTTTGGTGTTTGTGTGCATTCCTGATATCCAGAAGATCCCAAGAAATCACATGTGAATGTTGTCAAGAGGATATTAAGATATCTTTAGGGCAAGCCTGCTCTTGGATTATGGTATCTAAAGGAAGGAGATTTCAATCATTATGGTACTTTTGGTAGTTTTTAATTTCTTGGTCCCAGACTGGTCTCCTGCCAGTGCAAGAAGTAGATAAATGTGTCTGTTTCAACATCAGAAGCTGAGCATATTGTAGCATGAGCTTGTTGCTCTCAAGTCCTCTGATTCAAAACCAGTTGTTTGACTATGGCTCTAACTTCTTGCATACCCAAATTCATAATGACAACACAACAACAATGTTTATCACAAATAATCCTATTCAGCACTCAAAAACAAAACATAATGAAATTAGATATCACTTTTTGAGAGATTGTGCTAAAAATGTTTAATCAAATTGATTCAAGTTTATACTGATAATCAGTTGGTTGATTTATTTACCAAGGCATTTGAACCAAGTCGGTTTAAATTCATAGTTCAATCAATTGGCATGATTAACCTTGAGTAAAATTCAAGATTACAAAACATTGAAATATTACCAAAAATTTACACAAAAGTCATTTTACTGAAGTTGCTATCGTATTCTTTTGGAAATGATATAATTATAGTCGTTATATCATTCATTGTGGTTATTTTAAAATTTTAAAAGACTGACATGACTTACCTAATATATGGATAGGCTCAACTTGGAAAGGAAGATACATGTTGTTATGAACTAAAATCCATATTTAACTATGAAGCACTCATCTCAGAGTACTAGTAAGTATTGACTTATCCAAGTGTATGTGTGTGTAGCAACACAAACACACCAGGTAATGATGTCTTATGAATCTCTTTCACCTACATCAGTTTCTTCTCTGTTTCGTAGCAAAGACCTAAAGAAACAAGGACATAGTGTTGATGTCATGCTCCAAAAAATTCCCAATATGGAACATATCCATCTTGGATGATTCAACAAAATATTACATTCCTTATGAGTGAACTAAAAGAATCTCATCATGGATCACCTTCCAAAATAAAGTAAAAAGAATCCCAATATGGATCAAATCATTAAAAGGATCAAAGTAAAAGAATCCCAATAAGGATCAATGAAAATGAGGTTTCATACTTTAAGTGACCGGGTCAAGTAAGTTGTAAAAAATTTCTACCACATATTATATGAGGGTGGTTGATCTTGCCATCCCTTTGAGTGTGTGGTACATGTTGAATACTCAAATTAATCAAAACATGATAAATATCACATGTATTATAATATTAACCAGGTATGAGTTTAAGAGGACAAAATACCTTCAATCAATTAGATCATAAACATGTCTATTTTACTAACAAAAGCTTGCACTTGTGTAATGTGAGATTGAAATGATGTTAGAACCCTTGGAAGATTAACATTTAGTCTTTGTGTATATATTTTATAGTTTGTACTAGTATAGGGACTAGTTTTGTAAATTGTTAGTTCCTTAGTTGCTAGTATAAATAGCTTAGACTAGAGAGTTAGTTAGAGATACGAAGATATACATGCAAATAGAGAAAACAGAAAATAGAAGAGAGAAAGAGAGCGATTGCATGCAATTTCAGATACAATTTACAAAGAATTCATGTAAGTTGTTGAGATTGAGTGCTTGAATTGCTAACTGCTTTCTTA
>BJCM01093875.1:0-11635 GCA_018326385.1 Flaveria bidentis | reverse complement strand
AATAGTATTGATTTGCCCCCAAAAGGCTTGTTGGTGTTAGCGAGAAGGTCCTGCAAAGACTTATCTAACGATTCAAAGCATCTTCGGTCATTCATTGGAGCTTCATCCTAAATTATCAAAGTTGTATCCACAAGTAATTGTGCAAGATGTGTTTTCTTCTTTATTTGACATAATGATTCACTTGTTAAATCATGGGGAATTTTGAATCGAGAGTGAGCTATCCTGCCAGACGGAAGTAGTAATGAGGCAATACCAGATGAGGCAAATGCAAGCACAATTTTTCCCTTCGAACGCAATGCCGAGATAATGGTTTTCCATAAGAAAGTTTTGCCAGTACCCCCGTGACCGTACACGAAGCCTAGTACTTGTCTATCATAATTTATCGATGTCATGATGTCCTCGTATATAATCCGCTGTTGTTGGTTTAGTTTTTTGCGAGAGGACTCATGTTCTTGTGCTAGCTGGTCTCTATTGTAGTTCCTTTCTTCCATCAAGAGTCTATTTTGAAGACATTCAATAATGTTAGGAGCAGGCATCGGAAGACCGAAGTCTGATAAAGACTTATTTGAGGTAGCTGTATTTAATAACAACTCAAGTTCATAAAGAACAGAATGTATTCGGTAGTCTGAGTCAACAATACTATAAACAAAGGTAGTATCGTCAGCCATTTTGTCCCAATGTTGATTCCATAATTGTAACGTATTTGACATTTCACAGTATAAAAGCATATGGGCAAAAAGCGAACGTAGTTGTGCAGAAGTGGCCCATCTTGCCGCCTCACAGAGAGTATCAGACCATTCATGGTCACTTTCTAGCAGACCCATCTTTTCACACGCGAAACGATAGGTATCACAAAGTTGTCCATTGACCATCCGTATAGATTCAAATGACTGGCATCCTTTTTGGTGGTTCAGCAACATTCGTAGATAAAACGTTTCACCACAAGTTGGACGCACATATATGAGTCTGCCAATGGCTGGAGTCTTATTAGATGACCTACGTATCCAAGCCTTGGCGGAGGCATCCCATCTGTATTGATGAAGATAGTCGATGTATCTTAGGTCGCGACCAGATACATCGAACGTGTTATTGCGCAACCATTCTGTAAGTGTTGTACGTTTAGTCCTTGGGTTGCCTAACACATTATCTAACTGGTCATTGTCTTTGAAAGTAATATTCTGCATGTCCTTTAGGTGAACAACTAATACTTGTACGGCCGGATTTCTATAATGTATTTGGAAGTTTAGTATTCTCCAAGAAGCCTCATGAGGACATATATATTGACCTTCCATAAAGTCTTGAATTTCATCTATGTTTTGGTGCTTATCAGGCATTATGGGTATATCAGATGTGCCCTTTTTAATAACATATCGTACTCGATCTGCACCCTTTGAAATATATTTAAATAAGTATTTGATAAGCATGTTCCAACCACAATACTCGACATTTATGTGCGCCATAAAGTGCAGAGACAAAGCTTTGTTATATGGTACTACATATCTATTGTCAATCGTTACACCATTTTTTTTGTACGGTGAAACCACAATGGTCTCTTTTGTAATGCACATAACCGTTTGCGTCAAAGAATGTTCTTTCTTGGTACTTCTTTGGGTAGTTTTTAGTACATGATCCTTTTGACATGCATCGTGAGTTAGGACTGATTAGTCCACATGGACCATGTATCATAAGTTCTGTAACAACTCTATAAAGGTCGGGTTCTTTAGAAGGATCGGATATCTCTGCAGATATGTAACGGTCAACTTCCTCTGCATCATGTATTCTGCATGGCTGTGTTACCCATAGCAACAAATGGCAATGAGGCAAGCCCCTTTTTTGGAACTCTATTGTGTACAAATCTATATAATTCATATAGGAATGTAAGTGTTGAGCATTAAGGAAACAAATATTTCATATAAGGAAAATAAATATGTAGAGCGTAACCTGCCATGACTTCACCAAATGGCCTATTTGTTCTTAAAAAGTCAACAAAGCATCTAAGCTTAATCTGGAAAACCCTTGCTATTATGTCGGGCCGATCCTCCTGTTTAAGCGATGGATATCTAGACATGTACCTTTGAATCTCAGGCCATTTCACATTACACGTAAACGTAATGAAGTACTGAGGGTTTCCATGTACTCTACATATAGCTAAGGCATCCAAGTAGTGTTTGTACATGTAACGTGGTCCACCTGTGAATGACGACGTAGTATTGTCCGTTTTCCTATGGAATGACCTTCGGTATCACCACGTTGCACAACATCATGTACAGCCTGAAGGTACTCGACGCGGAAGGTATTTTGATTCAGTCTAATATAATCTAAACGACTTTGCTCTATACAAACGTACGCGTCCACGATGAATTGTTGTAAGAGCCTGCTACCATGTAAAATATGAGTATGTACATTAAGACGATCATGTAAAAGGTAACTATAATGCATGTTCATGCTTAGTTTTGTGTTCTTTGGCGATAACGTTGCACGCAAATGCATGTCAGGCGACCATCCACTTTCTCCAAAAGGAAATAATAGTGGATATTGCAATGCCATATAGAAAGGGTGAAGTTTACTTATTCGTTGCGGTTGTCCATTCTTAGAACGAATGATAATATCAAAGCTAGTACATGTGGACTCCATCTCGTGCAAGATGGCTCCATTAGAACCAGAGGATGGCCTGTCATATGAATGTGCGTTATATGAACTATAAAGGCAGATACAAAATTAAGGGACCTCAGTCGTAGAACATATTTCTTTAGCAGATCTAAAAAGTTTTACTAACTCATTACAGGAGTCAAGAATAGTAATAAGTATTAGAACTATGTCTTGTCTAAAGCGGGATTGGGACTCTGAAGAGAACACACCTAGACGATTGGACAGTTCGTTCTGTGTATCATATATGTACATCTGTAAAAAGCGTGGCCTTTCGTCGACTGGAGGACATAGACAACCAAGGTAGTGATAAACTTGACCTTCAATCCTGAATATATATGGGGCAGTTCCATTGTTTATAGTGTCATCAATCCTAGCACCAAACGATGTCATAGAGAACATGGAATTGTATGATCATAGATTGTTAAGAAAATGAGAGTCCTCAAATAGATTTACAATGCAATCATCAGGTTTCCGTGGAGACGGTAAAACCACCTGCCCACCCTTGCAACATTGATTATACCTTGGAAGACGATTGGAAGAGGATGATACTAAACGTTCGTCCAACCAAAATAGAGCATCACAGAACTCGCAAACTCTGTCGCAATCACCATTGTCTATGTAAAGGTATGTTGGCAGTTGAGAGCAGGAGGCACCAAAGTTACGCTGAACCACACGTCGTGATGGTCGAGTGAACATAGGTTGATCATAAGATGTTATTATCGACGTATCATATCTAGTAATAGGAATAGATGTCGAAAGGCGATTGTTTTCCTGATTCTCTATGGTCCTTCGAAAACGTTTATTACGATTTGACATGACTGAAGTTAATGGTAAGAGAAATAGGTCCAAACACGCACAAAGATAACAAAGGTATTTACTTATAAATAGCAACTAAATTACAACACGAACAAAAAAGTAAACTAATAAGGACATAATTGGCACAATATAGACAAAGATATTGAAATTACCCATAAAAGCTGAATTTTGTTCGCGTAGAAACAACATGTGTGAAAATGTATAAGGAACAACAGGAACCGACCTAGAGGAAAAGAAAGCACAGGTCATTCGAATAAGTTTCTTAAAATACAAACGCTATTAATTGAAATATGTATTCATAGTAGATTACAATAAAATAGACACTAAACAATTTTTTCTTGAACAAATGTAAGGTTAAAGAATGTAAAAAAATCAGAAAATTAATCATCACACAAACCACAACACCACACATAAAGGAAACAAAAGAGCAATCAAGAAAGCTCTCATATGAGAATATGAATGTGCACATCAAGTATCATCCACATACTTAATTTTTTAAAATATAAGAACATAAAATTTTTACGTCAACAAACACGTTGTAGCCCCTGATATTTTAAAACCTGTGTCAACGAAGAACGAAGCGAGGCAACTGGCAAAAATGTCCGGCTACAGGCGTTAACCGCATGCCTCACCCATAACAATTCGATAACGTAAACGACTAAAAAACAGAGCTGAACAAAACCATAATTCAATGCATCGGATAAAAAAACATTTATAAGTAACATAATGTTTTAACACCATCAAAACTCCCACACTCAGTTTTAAATTTGAACAAATACTAATTAAATCAAACGAAAGACATATGCAACATTTCAAAATAATAGTAACAACAAAACAAACAATGTAAATTTAGTACCCTAGATCCTTATATCCATAAGAAAACAACCCAAAAAGCTGATGTTAAGAATGAGACATTTCATCAAACACCTACTGTGCGGACAAACGGTATCGATTAAAGCATGAAACCTAAAGAACATGCAGGGTGTCGACCCAAGCGAATGTTGGTTTCTGTCAATAAATACGCAAACGAACCGTAACACTCAAATCAAAGACAAAAACGTACCTAGAACTCAAGCTCCAAGCAACCTGACGAACAACAGCAACAACAAAGCAAAGGCTGTAATACAACAAACACACAATAAGAGTACATAAATGAGCTTCTCAGAAACCCAATTGCATGTTTACAAAGAAGAAGGTAAGCAAACAAACCGAAATTCAACCTGAAATTATGAAAACACCGGACATTAGGCAAACAGAAAATGGTGTATGGAAGTTAATAGAAGGAAAAGAAAGAACATAGGTTGTACACGTGTGAACAAAGACAACATGAGGTGTAAAAAATACGGTACCTAAAGTATTAACTACTGTACATATAGCTACAGTAACAGTTACTCACAAAACATATTTGGTTTTTAATATATATTTAATTTGCAATTAGCCTTGAAAGCCCACGGAAAAAAAGCCTAAAATTATATCAAAGCCGAGGAAATTGAACCTTGACTAACTTCCATCTTAGAGCATTTATAACCCGTTCTTTAATTTTACATGAATAGGTTTCTTATACTATAAGTGATGGTTGTAAGTGGTTGTGAGTAAAGTATATAGAGAATTTATGGGGTTTGTACATTGTTTCTCTATATTTGAGGAAACACGGTACAACCCACATAAATTTTTTAATTTTTTTAAAGTGGCTGTGAGTGAATGAAAAAGAAAATGTAATAATAAATGTTTGAAAAATATTATTTAAATAAAAAAATAATGGTTTTTAATGTAATTATAAATATGAGGATGATGGATGGATTGTGAATGCTCTTAAGCGATTAAGGTAATCAGTCAAATTTATTATTATTTTCTTTCCCTTTTTTAACGTTAAACATACAAACTCTTAAACATCAATTCAAATTACTCTATATCCGATTTGAACCAGAGTTTAACAGTGAAAAAACCTTTGTCTCTTAAAACCGGATTCGTTAAATTTTTTATATTTTATTTTGAGTAGTTATATGTTTTATTCTATTTAAAGTTTGCATGACCCGACAACACTTCTAGTGAGATTTTTTTTGGAACCCTCAACCAAATTAATGACAACTAACGCTTATTCATATTCGATAACACCAACACTAACTTTGGTTGGTGCTTCTTCTTCGAGCCCTTCATCACATCTGGTTCCCTTATTAATTTATGTCATAAAGAAAGAGACGACGGAAGAAAAAACAAAAGAGAAGTTGTGCGTTGAGTTTTCTTACATTATTGTTACTTTAACAAAACGAGTAAAATGATAGCTTTGTATATTTCACATATATACTTTAACCGGTTGTACTAATAACTTCTAACCATTAGAAACAAAATTATTTTATCTTTAGTTTTTGAACGATAAATACGTGACCCTATTTTACGGGATATATGTAATCTTAACTAATTGTGTTAAGGATTATTAGTCTTTGTCGAAGATTATTGGGAGACAGCTAAAAATAACAAACGTACAAAACAAGTCACACCAACGATGAATAATTATGTGTTTGCAATACAACCACGTGACAGCTAATTTTCACACAATAACAACAACCTATTTCTATTTTCCAACGTAAATATAACGTTAAAAAATCGTCAACAAAAACACACCATACGTCCTCACACACATCTTCCATTTTCATCACTCTACGACGTCGGTGACGAAATCAAGATGCAGAGGGTGAAAGATCAACGATCAAGATCCAATAAACCACTCACCATTCATGCATCCGCACAATCCGGCGATCTTTCCGTCGTCCAGAAGTTTCTCCGTGAAAACCCATCTCTTATCAACGATCGTAACCCTGTGGTATGCTAAATTGATGATCTTTTGTTGTAATTCGGCGTTGATTTGGTGTATGTTATCAAGAATCATGATTTAGGGGTCCCGATTTTGGTTGAATTTGGGGTTGTTTAAATTTGGTATGTGGGTAGTTGCTGTTTGATTGATAAACCCTAAATCTTGATGGGATTTTGTTGTTGGTGTTGAAATTGGAATAGTTTGTTTAAGTGTTTGAAGTTTGTTGTAGGAGTAGAGGTCATTTGGGGACAATGGGATGTAGAGTAGATTGCATTAAGTAGATTTATTGTGTAGAATTTATGTGTTTGAAACTTTTAATCATTATCTTATAGTCAAAGTTTAGTCTGGAGTTATGTTGTTTAGATAGGATGTAATTGTGAAACATTTTTTTACTATGTTGAAAACGGTTTATTCATGCTAATGGTTAACTTGTAAGTTTGAAGCATTGATCTGTATTGAAGCTAGTTCATTCAGTGTAAAATGAGTAGATAAGCAGGATCATGTTTTTTTGTAAGTTTTATGTCGGTTGAGAGGGAGAACGAAACATTTCTTCTAAGGGGTGGAAACGTACTGTACTAGATGTGTTTTGTCTGGGCGAGCAACTCGTCGGGTGAAAACAAAACTGTAAGTTCCTGGATGGGCAACCAATCGAGAGCAAAACAGACAAGATCTTGGTACATTTTACTTAGGTTGTTATAATTTTTATCCAAACACTCCGTTGGAGCTTATATGCTTTTAAATCATAATAAGCAGATAATATGTTCAAATAAGCATTCCTGAACACTTCCTAAGTGGAGTAGTGAAACGGCATTCTAGTTATGGTGATTTAGGGTTTGAAAATTCCAACTTATTATGCTAGGCTTAAAGCAAAATGTGAAAGATACACAATATGATTGATGATCATTTATTCATTTTTTCTTTGTTATCATCATATTCTTGATTTTGGGTTTATTGATTACTATATAATGCTTAAAGTATGCTAAATCTTGATTGCATCCAGATGGCAAACACGCCCCTTCATGTTTCTGCTGGTCATAACAGCGTGGAGGTTGTTAAATATCTCTTGAATTTGGAAGGGCCTGAAAAAATTGAGTTGGAAGCAAAAAACATGGTATGCACAAATTTATTTCGGTCATTGTTTGATAAAATTTATCAATTTTATATATTATAATTTGTTAACCTTTTACTATGGTCAACTTGTTGACTTTGCAGTATGGTGAAACTCCATTACACATGGCTGCTAAAAATGGTTGTAATGAAGCTGCAAGCCTTCTTTTATCTCATGGAGCTTTTGTTGAAGCCAAGGCAAATGTATGTATTTTTTTATGTTTCTTATGATCATCATTTTACAAAGGTGTCATATGTTTTTCTATTCAAGACTTAAAAGTGATGCCTCTTTGATTGACGGTATAGCATTTTAAAACCTAAAAGTAAAAAAAAAGTTTGATTAGGGCAAAAGATTTGAAATTCTGAATGCAAAGCATAAGATCCAAATATAGTTTGATGGATGCTTTATTTCAGTATATGTATTATCAATAACATGGTTATACTATCATTAATTTGTACTAGTTTCTAGTAAGTTCAGTGGTCAACATCGAGATACTGCCTCTTAATATCAGATTCATTCAGATGAGATTAACAGGGATGGAAAAATTGACTGGTTGGGTGATTTGCTCGGTTTAGAATGTCTTATGCATTTACATGCATTATATAACTGTCACCTTGTTTGACTCGTTTGACCCTCTTTTTATGACGCAGAATGGCATGACTCCATTGCACCTTTCCGTTTGGCATTCACTTAGAGCTGAGGATATTTCAACTGTCAAGACATTGCTAGAGTATAATGCTGACTGTAGTGCCAAAGATAAGGTATTAAATCATATATATTTACCTTTCTTGTAATGTCAATAAATGTTAGCTCTGTCGGTATGATTAAGTTTTATTGCTTTTGCAGGAAGGCATGACCCCATTGGATCATCTTTCACAAGGTCCAGAACATGAGAAATTACGGGCTCTTCTCACTCTCTCTCTTGAAGAACAGAGAAAACGTCGGGCGATTGAAGCATGCACTGAAACAAAAGCTAAAATGGATGAACTTGAAAAGGAATTATCAAAATTAGTGGGCCTTCATGAGCTTAAGTTGCAGCTAAGGAAATGGGCCAAAGGGATGCTGTTGGATGAGAGGCGTAGGGCCCTTGGATTAAAAGTTGGGGCTCGCAGACCGCCTCATATGGCCTTCCTTGGTAATCCAGGAACAGGTAATTAACTAATTACGGCCCTTTGCTTTTTTGGCTTGAAATATAAAAATATAAGCATTCATTGCAAAATTTTGTTTTCAAGATTTAATCTTTGAACCTTTTGTCATCAAGAAACAAAATATTTAAACGTTTTATCATCAGCCATTCAGCCATTTTAGTTTAGGTCATAATTGACAATTTGAGGATGGAAGATGGGCGGGCAACAGGTCTTTGTGTGAGGGTTAAAACGGACTGGATCAGGTTGACCCTACAACTCTTTTATGTTCATTTCATACAGGTTTTATAAATTACTAATGAGTTATTATGATTACAAAACCAATAAATTACTAATGTGTTAACTATGATTACAATACCAATATCATTACCTTAATAATCAAAATGATTTAGACGTATTCATTTAAAAAGCCTATAAGCGACTTCAAGTCTGTCTAATGTGATCGACCCATTGACCTGTTTGAGATTAAATAAATGGGATGAAATGTCACCTTTATTGACAATGATGATAAATCTTGATTTCTTTGTGTAATATATACTTCTATAAAGCTATTTATCTAATTAGCTGCTAATCTGTGTATTTGTAGGTAAAACGATGGTTGCTCGTATACTTGGAAAGTTACTTTTCATGGTGGGAATTTTACCAACTGATAAAGTTACAGAAGTACAAAGAACTGATTTAGTTGGAGAATTTGTTGGTCACACAGGACCAAAAACTAGGAGAGTGGTATGTAGCTCTTCTTTTGATTTCTGCATATTTTTAGTTTATCAGAAACAGTTGTAAAAAGACCAAAGTACCCTTGAGAAACGAAATTAAAAACTGAATGATTTCAACACTTGTATGCAGTTAAAGGAAGCCGAAGGGGGGATATTATTTGTAGATGAAGCATACCGATTAATACCAATGCAAAAATCAGATGATAAAGATTACGGTTTAGAAGCCCTTGAAGAAATAATGTCTGTTATGGATAATGGTAAAATAGTAGTTATATTTGCAGGCTATAGTGAACCAATGAAGCGTGTAATTACTTCTAATGAAGGTTTCTGTAGACGCGTGACAAAGTTCTTCACTTTTGATGACTTTATAACCGAAGATTTAGCCAAGATTCTTCATTTGAAAATGAACAATCAAACAGAGGGTAGTTTATTATACGGGTTCAAGCTTGATTCTTCATGTACAATTAAAAATGTAGAGAACTTAATAAAGACGGAAACCACCGACAAACAAAGAAAAGAGATGAATGCTGGGTTGATAGATCCGCTGTTAGTTAATGCGCGAGAAAATCTTGATCTGAGAATTAGTTTTAATTGTATAGATACCGACGAGTTGTTGACAATCACTCTAGAAGATCTACAAAACGGGCTCAGGTCACTTTCGCGATGATTATTATTATTTTTGTAAACTTTTTGGTAGCTTCCACTTTAATCTAGGTAAAATTCATTCTATTAAGTGTTGTACTGTTGTCATCAGTCATTTTTGTTGTTTGATTATTCTGTAATCTTTATACAGGTTTGTTGTAGTAAATTGAGCCATATATGATAAAAGGGTTTTGTCGTTGCACTATGAAACTATTATATTTGCATGTATTTTTAGTTTTTTGTGGGATTTTTTTTTCATTTAAATTTGTTTTTGAGTAAATTATTATTTTTTTTATGATTGAAATTCGATTATATTTACAGTGTACTGTATAGTCAGCTGGGCTTTGTCTGGTTGACTCTCACACTGGTTTTTTAGCTTTCTTTATCTGTCATAAGTGTTGAATCTTTTAATACATTTTCACTGATTCTTGTTCATGAAGGTGAAAACTGAAAACCTATACTTTCTTCACTTTTGGCTACAGGCGACATGTTCAACATTGGTGTCACTCAACACTCGATAGTCTTTTCAAGTATTATTTATGTATATGTAAATGATATTTATGAGTTATTTTATGTGTACATTAAACCCCTGGATTTGACAATGATCTCTTAGTCTAGTAGGTTTATCTTTTTTGAAGGTTTAAAGTTTTAACCTTGGCATTGATGAATTAATACTAATTTGGTGTTACTAACTTCTAACTACAAACAAGCCGTTAAAAAAAACCAATTTCTTGATTTTAAAGTGTGTGCTATATAGAGGTGACAACATATGTTATTGGGCCGTAACCGAAACCGGGTAGGAACTGAATAGGCCCAACGGGTTTAGTTGGACCCGGGTATACCCAAGAACCAGACCTGGGTAGAGGTAGCCCTATACCCTACGCGATGTATCAGGTTAGCATAGGGTAGGGTGTGGGACAGGTATGAAACCAGGTAAAGAGGGTTTAGTATTATTTTTTTAAATATGTTTAAATGTTTGGCAACATCTATAAATACAACAGTTAATAATGGTTATATATTCGACCTTCGTGGGTTTTTTCAACAGAGATACAACTAAATAACTTTCAAAACACATTAAATTATTCTTTTTCTTCTACAACAATCAAACATTCAAACACACTAACCTCATTGAGAAAATAACACCTTAAAGTTAAAATTAATGAGGAAATAGGCTATTTGGGTGCAAACCAGGTATAAGAAGGACCTGTTGGGTTGGGTCTATACCCGGATATTTTGTACATCTTTAATGCTACATTAGATTTAAATTTGTTTCGGTGACCCAAATGTTAAAATTCATGAGTAAAAAATCATTACATAAAAGGTTCAAATGTAAACAAACAAACTTATCTTGTAAAATCTATCTTAACAAGCCACTAATAGGGTTTAAAAAAATAAGATGAAGACGGTGGGACTTATCTTGTAAAATCTATCTTAACAAGCCACTAATAGGGTTTAAAAAAAATAAGATGAAGACGGTGATAGAGGTGTACAAACCGGTTTGGGGGCCCAAACCGGTTCGGGTCCCAAACCGAAACCGGTTTGGTCAAACTCGGTCAAAACCGGTTTGGCCCCAAACCGGTTCGGGTTCAAACCGTTTTCAATTCCATAAAACCCAAACCTATCAAACCGGTTTGGGTCGGTTTGGAACCGGTTCGGGCCTAAACCGGTTCGGGCCCAAACCGGTTCGGCCCAAACCGGTTTTTTTTTAATTTGGATTTTTGTTATATTCAAATAAAATTTTATATAA